>JWJA01000229.1:0-13367 GCA_000812885.1 Lanzia echinophila
CTATACTGATAGCCAAAGGTCTCACACTCAAGTGACACCCAAAATCAGTAATCTAAATAAAAGAATACCTGGGAGCCCTCCGCTCCAGGCTCCCAGGTGGAAGAGGGCTTTCGGGGCTACAGCAGCGGAGAAAGGAGGTGTGTAAATTCAGTTATCTGCAGGAAAGAGAAGATTTGTTAGCAAATGCTATAAATGATGTAGAAATATGTCAAGAGTCTTGATGAGCCAGATATTGGTGAAAAGTCTTGTTGTCGTGGATGAAAAGCTCGATTGAAATCTATGAGAAAGTGCTATTTTGAATCTGAACCAATTTCAAACGTATTGAAATCGATCAAATTGATAGAAACGGGGTAGGATAGTTTCAAAGAATATATATTACTTACTCAATAAATTGCTATAGATCTCAAGAAGTTTTTGTGATGCTATTTTTGATATTTGTTGTTGATTGTGTTGTTGTTGAAGAGAGGAGAAGAAGAAAAAGAAGAGGAAAAGGAACAGGAAAAGGTTTCCAAGTTCGCAAAGTTGACATGGATTGGGGAGGAGCTACATCATCCCATCCGGCGGGGGAAGAGCGCCACAACAATTTGTGGAAATAAAAGTGAAAGTGAGCGTTGGAGTTTTGGTAGCTTTCATTTAAAACAAAATAAAAGAATAAAGGTTTCAATGCGTTTGAGATAAATTTGAGAACTAGTTGTGGAAGTAAGGGTTAGTATATGGAAGATAGTGGGAGTTTGCACAGCTCTTGTCTAAGAAGCTGAGATGAAAGTTTCAAAGTGCTGTAGAAGAGTTGAAGTTTACACGGCTCTGATCTGGAAAAACGAGATGGTACTTTGGAATTGCTTGAAAATACAAAAGTACTTCGAGTTTGCATGGCGGAAGTGGCTTGAAGAATGTGTCAACAACATGGCATAGATTTATAGATTGCTAGTAAGAGTCTATTCTACATCATCCCATCCGGCGGGTTCGTCTTCATCCTGATCCTCCTCATTTGCCTCCCCGTCCAGCTGGACCTTAAGAGGGACTGTGACATCTTCCCCTTTCTCATGCCTGCTTCGCAAGGATGCGGCCTTCTTTCGAATCTGGCGAAGTTCCTTGAGAAGTTTTCTCTCTAGTTCCTTCTTGCGTTTCTCGTCATAGGCATCCTGAATCTTTTGGTAAGACTTATTGATCATGGAAGCCTTCATAAGACCATGTTCCAATTTTTGAAACCATGTATCTCTAGAAGCATCAGCCAACCCCTCCACATTCCGAGGTAACCTGTCAAATCCTTCGATATCCACCACATCTCCGTAATCCAGAACATCCATCATAAGAAGCGCAAATTTCTTACACTTCATTCCGCTGACAAGTACATCAAGCTGTGACCGCCAGGCATCCAGGTTTCAGAATATAACCAGCACCTGCGTAGCACGAGTTAAAGCGACATTCATACGGTTCCATTCTTTGAGGAAACCAATAATGCTGCTGTTTGTAAGGTTAGCTGGGGTTAAAGACAGGAGAACAATCTGGTTTTCACCACCTTGTGTGCTGTCAATGGTAGCGATTTGAGGCATGTGAACAGCCGCTGACCGCATATCTGTGACTCGCATCCTGACTTGCTTCACCAATTCTTGGTTCTCTGCCCTGTAAGGAGACAAGATTGTGATCTTGCGAAATCGTATTTTGTTGAATATGAGAGATTTCGAGGTAAAAGGGTCCAATTAAGTTCTAAAGAAGAGGTGGGAGAACCCTTAATTAAGTACAGAAAAGAGAAAGGGTAATGCTAGAATACGTCATTTTCAACATATTTGCTCGATACCAGAATGCTCTTGATGATTCATGAGAGCCATGCAGAAATCGGCAATCGCATTGATGTTCGCAAAGTTTCTTTGCGAAGTAGTACCATCCTGTACTGCAGATTCGCCACCTTTCACATTCACGAACAAACGATGAAGACGCTCTTCGTTTCTAACCATCCCCCACTCTGGCTGTCGGCGAGCATCTCTCCAGCATCTGGCTTGCTCGCTGTTCTAAAACTGCTTGAAGTACTTGTATTCTTCAGACTCAACCTTTGTACATTCGGTATTCCCTAACCATTCGTAAGTAACGTTGCCTGGGAACTCCGAGATGTCTGGGTGCATCCGGTAGTTTGTCTTCAACCTGAAGAGTGGAGTGTTAGCATTTCTATAGGAGCGCTGAAATAACGACAGTGCTAGTTGGTTTGCGTATTCGTTGTGGCCTCGGGATCTAATGATAAGCTTCAGCTGGGCAATATCGCCAACCAGAATGTTATATCTTGCAATCAATGCAAGAGGCACATTAGTATCTGGTTCCGTCGCAGATGCCGATTCATCCACCAGTACCGCACTAGGTTTCCATTTCCATTCTTGCAATTCCGCACCCATGTTAGAAGTAGATACCATTAGATGAATAGCAGGGTCATTGAGGATTCTGCAATACATAACATCCGAATCCTGAAGGAATTGTTTTTTTACCTTGAGAGCAAGCTTTTCTCCGGACTTAATTTGAGCAAGTCTAGAGAGCTAAGCCTGAGTGTCGTTTTGAACCGTAGAAGAATCTGATTTATTTAAATCCTTTTAAAATTGCTGCACAACAAGATTCCAAATTTTACAATCCTCGAAGCGTTTATCTGAAAATGGCTTCTGGCTATCTTGCATCATAATCCGAAGGATGTCGTCATCTTGCCCCAGTGTTTCCATCTCAAGCTTCGTGTACGAGTTATTGGGCACATAAACTACCCTGAAAGCCGTTCGTAGCTGAGGGTTGATTGCGTAGAGACATTCCAGACAATCGATGACCTTGGCCATGCATTTCGATATTGCCGGTTTGGAAGGTGCCGCCAATACAGTTGATCTTCAATAAACCAAGACCTACAGCCACTGCAGCGACTGTATACGTCTTTCCGGTTCCTGGCGGGCCTTGCAACATGGTCATAAAAGCATGATTGCCGAATATTCCATCCCAGAATGTGTTTTGCTCTTTGTCGAATGTGCAAGAAATATGAAAACGGTGAAAATTATCCTTCTCCCACTGTTCCATCCGACTAAAAAAGTTCTCCTGAATCCTGCATTTATCCTTCTCCTCGTCTTCTACCTTCTGACCCAGAAGGAACTCCTGCATTCTTAACGCTGTCTTGTCGTTCTTTCTCTCCCTCGAGACAAACCCGATCGCTTTCAATTGGCGTTGGTGAGGAATCGGATTTATCACCCTCTGGAGACTAATGTTTATTTTCTCCCCTTCGACGAATTGCGCCATCTCACTCTCCTGGACAGCAAAACGAAGTGTAAAATTGGTATCGGATTGTACTTCGGTGACTACCCCCAGCCAAGGCTCACCGTCTGCAGTCTTGAGAGCGCGTGCGCCAGACCCGAAGGCAAACATTTTAAATTTAGCTTTCAGTAATTCGAAAAACCATGCGATAAACACTGAAATGAATATTATAGAAAAGACTCATTGAAACTCAAAACCCTCACTCAAAAGATATTTGAGGATCAACAAGAGGAGATTGACAGAAATAAAAAACCACACTCAAGTGACACCCAAATTCTGCAATCGGAAAAGGAACACCAGAGAGCAAGCTCTGAGGTGGAAGAAGAGGGGTTTTGGCTGCAACAGCTGAAAAGAGGTTTGCATTGTCGATTATCTGTTTGAGAAAAGATTTGTTAGCAACTGGAACTGAATTTCGACGATTGGTCTGTGGTAAACTGTTCTTATGATTATTTTGAGATGGTATGCAATAGAAACGAAATAAAATAGCGTAGTGGAATATATTATTTACCAAAGAAATTGCTTTGGATCGCCAGAAGCCTTCCGATTCTGACTTTGATATTCCTTGTTGAGGAAAAGAAGAAGGAAGAGTTTTCAAATTTTGCGAAGTTGTTATTGTTTTCGAGGAGGAGGCGGGTAGCGACAAATGAAACCAAGATAAGATTTAAAGTTGAAAGGTGAATCTTTTATGAGTGAGTAAAAGGACAATTTAATTCGAGGGCAACAATAGATTGTTTAGCAGTAATCTCCGCTACTTTTCCCTGCGCTTTTCATTGAGTATTTGATACCTTTGCTATTCAAACTTTTCTTTACCACCAATTAACTACCTCTCATAGCCCAGAGGACCACCAACCATGGGCTCCAAATCCGACCAGGAGATCATAGACAGCGAAGGCACAGGCCGCCCTCTAATTCAACCAACATACCGTCTCATGTTAGACAGAGAAATCATAATTAGCGATATACCTGCTTCACTGAGAACCCAAAGACAGTGAATACGAAAGAACTAGCTCCGAATCCAATCAAGAGGTTGTGGTAGTGAATGCAAGACCATAACATTTCTGGACAACTTGTCGTGTCTACCTTCAAAACCTGCGCAGCCGTAAGGTTAGAGTCATTCACCGCTAACTGGCAACTAAGAGGCCATCGACAACTAGCGCATGAAATAACATCAAACCTGAAATGCACTTAAAAATTTGTCGATAGTAAAGGTTTAACTGTGGCGTGACGGGAATTGTCAGTCATGCAGGGCTGGTCAGCGAAGCTTTGAAGGCATGCTACCGTATGCTGGCGGAAGAACTAATTCATTTGCTCTCCAATCACATGGTCAGTAACCTACTACCTAACGCTTTTCACCTGTGCCTGACGATGATCTCCAACCCGAAATCCAACCAAGGGATCATGTGCAAGTTGTATAGTCGGTAAGTCATACGTGCTAGTCAGCAAGGTCTATTAGTTTGCGATTGTTTGCAGTGGCACAGGAAAATATATACTTGCTTTGTTCCCTCATCTCCAATTTCCCTTCATTCTTCCTTCTTTCTTCTCAGTGTAGCAACCAACTAAAAGGATCTAGAGCTAATTCGCTAACACTACTCAAGCTATTCTTCGCTACTTTTACCTCACTCATAAATCGCTGCTCTCCCGTCTATACTGATAGCCAAAGGTCTAACATTCAATACTTTACCATGCCTTCAGCCAACAAACCCGATATCCTCATTCTCAGTCTTTCACATAAAGATGTGGTCGCTAATATCTACCGAGATCTGATCGCCCAGCTCTCCGAATCCGCTTCGGTACAACATATCAGCGCAGCAGAGAGTGCGCTTCGATATATGGAGGAAAAACAGCCTAGAGCGATCTTAGCTACCGACGAGGGTTTGACATTGGAGGAGAATAGAGCAGTTTTGGATAAGCTGGTAGCATATGTCCGACATGGTGGTTTGGCTATATTTGGATTCTGTTTTCCCACCTTCGCATCATTTAAAGGTATTGATGCCCTCTTCGGTGAGACTTTTAGTCTTTCTTGGAAGGCTCGCACTTATACCAGAACTGATATCGAGCTCAATCCTTACGGCGTCCTTCCACCGGGTTCATCTTCAAGCTCGCTCCCTCGTACACAATACTTGAAGGCGCTTTACCTCAAAGATGCTCAGCCTCACGAAAAGATCTATATCCGGATTAACGACCCTGAGACTGATTCGTCTTCCTCTTCTGCCTATGTGGAAAAGGCGCTGGCCCCTGTAGTTGGGGCAATGGTGGAAAATGGCTATTTGGCCTTTCTTGGGGATGTCAACCCAGGTGCCGACTTCGATAAGATCGTCCTTTCCTTCTGTGGTTTGTAGGTTGAAGAATAAATTGATAAGTTTGGCAGAAGTTGGGGGAATGCAGAAGATCATCAAGGTGAAGATGATTGGGAAACTTTGGGATTTGAACAATATTCTGTTTAGATTGAACGCCTTTAAAGGATTGAGTTGTTTTAATCTGAAAGATTTGGGCTGAACTTTCAAAATTGTTAAGTGAAATTAGAATAATGATAAGTTCGAAAATCTTGGTCTGGGACGCCGCTGCACCAATTTGTTATGATCCTTTCTATAGGAAAACACCTCACTACTGTCACCGCAAATGGCTATGGTACCATAAGTATGACTGTGTAATATTGTATGAGGTTCTAGCTAGACTACGGAAGTGAGGATATACTACCTAAGTGCCTGAGAAGTTAGGCATGCCCTAGCCGTACCGGCGGTACGCCGGTAAGGTAGAGTGTTCGGGCAAATGCGGTAATAACTACATCTTCAAAGATACCTCAAGAAGTCGCAGCTTCAATATTACAAAGATAGGTATCTCTTAAATATCTGAGATGTAGTGAAAGGGAAACCCGAGAATACATCGACATAGTTTTGGAGTATACATTTTTAGTCTTGGAATTGCTTAACTTCTGCGTGATCATGAGACCACTACACCTACACCGCGATGTAAACTTCCACTACTATTACATGTCATGAACCGAAGTGATTTACCATTTACTAGCTATGAATTGCTTCACGGTGAGAAATCTGTTCAGTGAATCAGTTTGTACAAAGAACTGAAGTAAAGTTATCCAGTAAGGAATGTTTTCCCTAGTACTTATACCCGAACGTGACAATACACTACTGGCCTCCCAGCCAGCCACTCATCAGCTATTTCCCCCTAGAATTGCCTAGATACTTTCCCTTGATACTATACAAGTCAATACACACAGCATTCTAACATTTACCCTGCTAAAAAGACGTTTTAGCCTCATATCAACTGGACCTAGACTCCATCCGCAATCAACCTTACCGACCCAACTAATCCCACCCCCCCCACTCACATCCTCACCAATCTCAATATCCAATCAATTAAGAATAACTCATTTCATAAAAGTCAATCCCTAACAACACCATAACATCCCCACCCCAGAAATGAAATAATTACCCCGCACCGTGATAGCGGGGACCGCACACCTGTATTGCGGGGCTAGCTACCTTCCCCGCAATCTTCATTTTTCCCTCCTACAAAAATTTCGGAACCACGGCATGCCCTCACTGTACAAATACAATATAGATGTCTTAAAAGGAAATAATACAATCAATTAAGCTATTACTTAAAGTCTGCCGAGAGAGTTCAGTTTCTCTCTACAGTATTTTTGTCACGACTGAAATACCTAGTACTGGATTGTTTACGACCATGGTCGAGGTTCATTAGGCCCCCCACTTCTGTCTGTGGATATATGCATCCGTTGAAAGTAGGATTGAACAGCCCACTTTCGTGGAATTATGATGATGGTCACCAGCTGCTTCGAATGGGGATCAATTCATATAAATAGCAGTCTCCAAGAACTAGATTTCTTTTGGAGGGAATATTGGTTAGATTTTTAATAATACTGCGGTACTCGTCGCTATATTACCGTACTATCGGGTTTATATCTTCTTCTTACAATTTGCTTTTACAAGCTCAAACAACGACTACTTACTATTCATATCTTACCCATTTCCAACATTCCCAAGCAAACACCCATCCAGAAAACCAAAGTTCTTTCCTTTACCTAACACAATCATGCTCCATATCTCTCACATCCTATCTCTAATACTCATTGCTCCTTCCATACATGCAAACTCTGTTCCCCGAGCTTCTGCTTCCCCAACTGTCACCGTAAACAATGGAACATATGTAGGTTTCAACGATCCCATACTCAATACGGACAATTTCTACGGCGTTGCCTACGCTCAGCCACCGCTCCAAAATCTCCGGTTTAGACCTCCGCAGCCTTTGAACTCTTCTTGGTCGGGAGAACGCGTTGTGGTGGATTATCCAAAGCAGTGTATTACGACTGGTAAGCTTTTGGGATTCTTCAGTTTAGCAACTGGAAGCTAATTTGTGATTAACAGGTGGTGGAAGTGCCATTGAGAATGTTACACATGTGAGTCTTTGATAAACTTCAGTGACTTTTGAGTTTTTAAGATCTAATTATGAGAATTCAAGATGTCGGAGGATTGTTTGTACATGGGTATCATACGTCCGTCTAATGTTACTCTGAAAAACCTCCCGGTTCTTGTGAGTTTCCTTCGATTACTCTAACATTTATTTCTAACAAACCATAGGTCTATCTCACACAAGGAGGTTTTTCAAATGGCGGCGTTGGCTGGCTACCGGATTTCAACCAAACCTGGATCGTGCAACGATCTGCAAACATTGGCCATCCCATCATTGGCGTTGCAGTCAATTCTCGTCTTGGGCCCTGGGGTTTCATGTACAGTCAAGAAATCCAAGATAGTCTCAACACGAATCTAGGACTTAGAGATATGCGTATGGCGTTAGAATGGATCCAAGACAATATTGCCGCTTTCGGAGGAGATCCTTCTCGCGTGACAATTCAGGGTCAAAGCACTGGTGCTCAATCAGTTGGACTCCAACTTCTTGCTTACGGTGGTAATCATGGAAATCTTTTTACAGGCGCTATCTCTGAAAGTGGTGCACCGGTATGGTTTGCGCCTACAGCCAGTGTCTCTCTATGGCAACCTACATACGATGGATTTGTTAATGCGGCCGGTTGTGGGAATGCAACGGATAATCTGGATTGTCTTCGAGGAATCGACAATGTAACGCTCAGCGAAATCTTCAATAATAAGACTCTAAACCCCTTTGGATCAAATGCACCACGAGAGTACATGTTCGCCGTCGACGGAGATTTTATCCCGGAGCCTAACAGTGTTCTACTGCAAAGTGGGAAATTTGCGAGGGTTCCTTATCTTATCGGAACGAATTTCGACGAGGGGACTACTGTTGGACCCAAGGGTGTGAATAGTACTGCTGATTTGAACGCTTATCTTGTGAAAGAAATGCTCACTATCGACAATACCAGTCTTTCCATCGCAGACTATCTATACCCTGATATTCCCTCTGTTGGCATCCCAGCGTCTTACAAGGGACGTCCTCCAGCAACTGCAGCTCTCGGTTCCCAATACAAACGAGCGTGTGCAGTAGGATCAGACCTCATTATGGATGCACCTACACGACTCACCACACTCTCACTGGCATCTTTCAATTCCACCGTCTACCGTTACCATTTCAACGTGCAGCCAAATGGTTATACCAATGCGCAAGGCTCTACACACGCCTCTGAAGTTCCCTTAACATTCTACGACATCCCCGGCGTCGGATACACCGTTCCACCTCTCAAGGGTCCTAATTCAGATAAACTAATTGGCTTGGCTGATATTATGACTACCATGTGGATTAGCTTTGTGTACTATGGAAATCCCAATTCCATTATTTCGACCCTCGATCCTAGTGTGCCGACTTGGCCTAAATATGAATTACCAGATCCGCAGAATTTCGTCTTTACTATTAATGAATCGTTATATACGGAACCTGATACTTTCCGTGCGGCAGGAATTAACTGGATGATGGATATGATGGTTGCGTCGAAGAACCGGAATTGTACTAGCATAGATGCTTGTGGTGGTGGACTTAATATTACGGATGGTGCGACGGGAGGTGCATATGGATATTAGCCTTTGTCGAGAGTTTATTGGTATTGATCGGCTAGTCTATGCCGAAGAATAATAGTAATGAAAACTCATTCCAATGCCGCTATTGTGTTAGGGCAATTGTGTCACGAAGGCATTGTTTCGAGAACAAAGAAAATCCAAAAGCTCCCTTGAACTGTTCGTGGATTGTTTGTCTGGGTCGGAGAAAAACGATGTCCGACTCGAAGGAGAACAATGTCCGAGTTGAAGGAGAACAATGTCCGAGTTGAAGGAGAACAATGTCTGATCAGCTAGTGATAATGATTTATAAAAGGACCCATATCCAAAGCAAGAAAATCAATTTCGAATCATACCATCTCATCTACCATACCATCTCTTCTACCATTACCCATCAGACTCAATTCAATCAATTCAGTTCTCATAAAAGACAGTAAGTAGCCACTTGCATCTAGCCATGTCTAGATACGGAGGCGATTACAACTCATACTCTGGAGGCAGGTCCTCCAGAGACCATGAGTCATTTTACGATGACCGAGCGGGTAGAGATCGGGAATATGATGACGGACCAATAACAGACTACGAGGTCGAAGAGTTCGACGAGCCCCCCCGAAGTGATTGCAGAGGCGGATCTACCAGGTTCGAGGTCGAAGAGCTCGACGAGACCGAGCCCCCCCGAACGTACTTCTCTGATCGCAGAGACGTGCCTTTACCTTCCAGGTTCGATAGAACTCCCGACCGTGATTCCGGCTCCTACTCAGACTCGCGAGAGCAAGACGCTCCTTATCGAAGCGCCGAGCGACCCGTTTCTCCACCTCCCAGACGCGAAAGAGATTTCGACGACCGGGAGTACCGACGAGAGAGAGATCTCGACCGGGAGTACCTCCGAGACAGAGATCTCGATCGGGAGTACGCCCGAGAAAGAGAGCTCGACCGGGAGTACGCCCGAGAAAGAGATCTCGATCGGGAGTACCGCCGAGACCGGGAACCTCAATACACATCTTACCGAAGCTCTTCCCGCGAAGAAGTCACTTCTCGCGGCGGCTGGACAACAACCGAACGCACCCGCGTTCAGGAGATCAATTCCGGTTCAGACGGGAGACGATTTCGCTCAAATATCCCCTCCATCTACGAAGATGAGGAGATAGAGGAACGAGACCGGTTTCGACGTGCTGCGGCTCCCATCAGAGACTTCGGTTATGAGCGTGAGCGTGAGTATGAGTTGAGAGAGACGAGATATGGACCGAATCGGTGGGAGAGTATAGAGGTCGATCACTACGAGTATGAGAGTACTCGGCCGCGAAGGCGATCTCCCTCACCCGCGCCAAGATATCGGGAGTATGATGAGAGAGATAGGAGAGGTTCGTTCAGGGACTGGTAGTTCCAGTTGCTGCGACTTTCCTCTGCTCTTTTTTGTTGTGCTCGGTCCTCTCTCTAGGTAAGTATACTACTTTTCCTTAAGTCATTCGTACTACTTTCCTTTAAGTCATTCCTTTTAATCTATTTTTTTCTTTTTCTTTAAAACCGATTCATACCGTGTATTTTGACTCGTAAACCGTGAACAAAGGAGTAGTTTGTTGATATGCAAGGTCCCTTCCTGAAGTAAAGCATTGTTAGTCAAAACCTCAAGACTCTAAAACTCAAACCAGCATGCCAGTGTGTTCCTTCTGTGCCCAGTGATCCCTTGCTACTCCATCCTATACCTAAGGACCTTGTCTTCTGCTGCCTCTTCCTTCACTTGTATTATCTTGTAGCTCTGCTAATACGTTGCGCATCGTCACTTCCATTCATCCATCCCACAAATGCGTAGTGGACTAAGTCGTGCTGGGTATGAATATACATCCAAACAAGGTTTGTGACTGAAATATAAAATCGTAGTCGAGAGCTGACTGAGCCTGAGCGTATTGGTAAAGTCGGACGTAGTATCACCCCACAGATCTTCACGAAAGAGTGCGGTTGTGCGCATGAGCAAGGAAATTGCCAATGTAAAGCTTGAGAAGATGTGCAGTTAGTTGAACTAGGAGTTGTAAAAATTGAAGGTCTGGGTTGAACGAGAAATTGATTGCTGATAGATTTTGAAGAGGTCGACTTTCGTCCGAGAAAATAGGTATTGAATCCTACCTCCAGTTCATTAATCTTTGTAATGTGAAGTATTCTCTACATATGTTTTAGTCTCATCGGTTCGCGACTTCAGAAATTCTTGCTGGTCGAAAAGTGATAAATTTCTCTCTCCAAAATAAAACCCCCGAGCTAGCGTTGGAATACAATTTGCAGCGTTTACACATTTTATCTGCACACCCATCCTCCACTGAGACCTTTTTACTCACCACACTTATCTCATATAATCTTCAACTCCATCTTCTTGGATAATCACTGGTATGGATTAACTCGATTGCTAGCTTCCTGCCTACAGGGGGGTTTGGTTACAACCCCTCAATATTGGTTTTACTCGATGCAAACTTCTTCGCGATGGATTAACGAGTCATTGTCCCATAACGCAACTATGGAAAAACATATATCGCAGAGCCTTTGTTCGCCAAAGTAAGTTGCTTACAAAAGCAATGTTACGTATCTATTTTCTTTGTTTCTCGAAAACAACGGGTATTCATTAACTCAAGCATGTACAAAGGACTTCATCCAGCTCAAAGAGAACACCATCCACTGTTCTTACTACTAGCTCTACTTGTTCTAACGCTGTTTTTTCCCAGGACAATCTATAATCAGTTCACCAAATTGCCTATAAGAATTCCCTTCGCAATGTCTATATCAAACCAGTTTACTCAGTTCACCCAGGAATCGAGTAGTCTTCAGAAGTATACCCACCCACTTACTTTTAAGACTACTTACTTACTTACTACCAAAAACCCACCGCACCAACTCCATCTCATCTCAGAATGTCCCAACCATTCCGAGATCGCGTCCGCGCCACCTACTCCAGCCGTTTCGACCGCGCCGCGCGCGGCGTCCGCGACCCCAACGCCGAGCAAATCACCCAACCCGCCGGTCTCCACGAGCACCAGCACGGACGGGAAATCGCACCCTCAACACCCTTCCACCGACAAGAACTCACGCAAAACCGCGACCCCATCGGAGCGTGGGACGAGCGGCGGCAAACCGCCACCGAACGCCTCCGCTACCTCCGCGATCAACGCGCACGAGACCGTGCCGCGAACGAACGCCAGGTGCAAGATCAACTCGCTGAGATGTTCGAGGTTATGAGGGCGGCGAGGGCGGCGGCTAGGGAGAGGGGACGCGAGGCCGAGGAGAGAGTCGCGGAGGTGAGGGCTAGGAGAGAGTCACCGCCGCCCAGGTACGAGGAGCGTGGACCGTCGCCGCCGCCGTATGAGGATCGTGAGTTCGTCGGTGGTGAGGGAGAAGGAGGAAACGCAGACGCGTCGACTCCGGATGACCCGCCGCCGTACGAGGAGTGAGGAGGGAGTAGTTCTCTTTTCTTTTGGTAGGTTTGTATTCTCTTTTTCTTTTTCTTTTTTCTTTGGTAGGTATTAGTGTGGCGTTATAGGATTTTCTCTTACTCGTTGTTGCTTATATACTATACCATATACCCCGATATAATAATAATTTCTCTTTTTTTCTAAATTTCTTTCCTTGTTCATGTATGACTATAATATTTCCTTAAACTCGGTAGACTTTAATTGTGCCTTATTGTATATGATTGAAACTACGGGCTGTATAGCGAGTTCTCCCAACTCTAAATGTTCTCCATAATCCCAACCAACCTCATAGATGCAAGCAACAAATACATCCAAAACACCCCTGTAATAACCGTCTATTTCCCAACTTCCTCAGCCAGAAATCTACCCGCAGCCCTTGCAGCCTCACTCGCCTCCTTCCCCCAACCCATAAATTTCCCCACCAGAAAAACATCATGCGGCGCATTCTCCACTTCATATAACGCAATCCTATTCCCATCCATATCTTTCATCCTCATCGCAAAATCCACGATAGTATCAACCAGTACTTCCGCCTTTCCAGCCATTATCCAAATGGGGACTTCTGTTATGAACGGATGACGAAGAGGGGAAAACCACGGTCCAGTAACATCCATTGAAGAAGGGTCGGAGAAAAACGATGTCC
>JWJA01000235.1:0-10021 GCA_000812885.1 Lanzia echinophila
GAGCCATTAACTGGGAAGTGGCGGACTTAGAATGGGATTTGGGAGACATAATGATGGTTGTTTGGGTACGAAATCAACAATGGTAAAAATGTAAAAGAGGTACTAATGTACCATGCCACAATATCCCCAAGAACCTTATTGAGAAAATGTATACTAAAAGTATGAGCGGCAAAATATCATTGCACTTTTTGAGGAAACATGAATCGGAAGCCTCGTATTTTGCAGCTTTGACCATTCCAGATTTGGACTAGCCCAGCCTTGCTCTTGTACCATGCAAGGCCGAGCTAGTCCAAATGTTGTACCACCTGCGCGATATTTTGTTTAGCCAGCTTCAGCTTCACTAACACTTCATCTTCCTCAACCAAAATCCCTTTTTAATCCCCATCATCAATATGACAGACTCTCACACAACCGTCAAATCCAATAAACGGAAAATTGAAGAACACTACCAAGATGATTCCTCATCTGACGATGATATGGGACCTCAGCTTCCATCAGCTGAAGCCCCAAAGAAGAAGCGCCGCAAGCTTCCATATGAAAAGCTATACATCTCTGCTCTTCCGACGTCTGAGCGATACTCGAAATCTCTTATGCACAAGGAGCAATTGGCATTTGTTACTATGACACCATTGACCGACTTTCTAATCACCAGTTCTGTCGATGGCGCGGTCAAGTTCTGGAAGAAAAGTGCAGAAGGGATTGAATTTGTCAAGGAATTTAAAACTCATGTTGGAGAGATTAAAAGCGTTTCCGTCAGTGCAGATGGTCGAAGCTTCGCCACGGCTGGAGCGGATAAGACTATTAAGATATTCGATGTGATGACTTTCGACCTCCTCTCCATGCTGACATTAGAATTTACACCTAAATGCGTTTGCTGGATACATCGACGTGGTGCATCGCTACCGCTACTAGCAGTTTCCGATGAAGTTAATCATACGATTAGGATATACGATGGACGTGGGGAAAATCATGACCCGATACATACAATTACTGGCTTGCACCGTAGTGTTGTTTCACTGATGGCCTTCAACAATGCATATGACTGTGTGGTTTCTGTGGATGAGAATGGCATGGTAGAATACTGGCGACCGGGGGGTAATTATGAGAAACCGGAGAACGTTTTTGTGTTCAAATCTTCGACAAATCTTTTCGAGTTCAAAAAAGCAAAATCTACACCTACCTCCATCACAATTTCTCCGAATGGGTCCCAATTTGCGACATTCTCCTTCCCAGATCGCAAGGTCCGGATTTTCGACTTTCCAACGGGAAAGTTATATCGCACATATGACGAATCTTTACAAGTTATTGAGGAAATGCAACAAGCGGGAACATCATTACAGAAATTGGAGGATGTTGAATTCGGACGACGACTTGCCACAGAGCGCGAAATTGAAAATCCAGCTTTGCGAAACAAGGCCAATGTTGCATTCGATGAGACCGGGCACTTCATTATCTATGGTTCGATATTGGGAATAAAAGTGCTCAACACCTATACGAATCGAGTTGTAAAGGTTTATGGGAAAGATGAGAATTTTAGAGGACTTAACATTGCCATGTATCAGGGCCAACCGCAGAAGAAAGGAGTTACAACAGTTGCAATGGCGGCATCAAACAACCCTCTATTGCAAGAGTCGGAAGTTAGAGATCCCGTCCTTATTGCTACTGGTGTTGGAAAAGTGCGCTTTTACATGTTTAGCAATGACGACAATATATCGAAGTCCGAGAGAGATGTTCAGAACGAGAAACCTACCAACTCGAACTTCAAGAAACTTGCAGAGGCAAAAACTGCCGAGACTGGCACTGCGGCTATCATTCACACTACATATGGAGATATTCATATTCGACTTTTCCCTGATGCAGCACCAAAGACGGTCGAGAACTTCGTAACACATTCAAAGCAAGGCTACTACAATAACACAATATTCCATCGGATTATTCGGAAGTTTATGATACAATGTGGAGATCCATTGGGAGATGGAACAGGTGGCGAAAGTATCTGGGGAAAAGAATTCGCCGACGAATTCAGCACCTTAAAACATGACAAACCTTACACAGTCAGTATGGCAAATGCTGGACCTAACACTAACGGGAGTCAGTTCTTCATTACAACGGAAAAGACTGTAAGTCAATACCAAATGATTCTCGTTCCTTCAATATGTATGTGAGATGCTAATTTTCATCTAGCCATGGTTAGATAACAAACATACAATCTTTGGAAGGGCAATACAAGGTCTAGATGTCATTCACAAAATCGAGAATACGAGGGTGTACAAAGAGAAGCCGGAAGAAGATATCAAGATCCTCAACATTGACATTATGTAACAAATGCGAGGAAAATAATGGCCAAGGTACTCAATAGGAAGACGAGACGAGAACTGGACATACCCAAACTACTGTAGGATTAATTAATTACCTTGGGATGTTCTGGATTACCAATTCAGATAGGAGCATTTACGGAACAGAAGAGGGAGCGAGCCAGCCAGACAGAACCTTAAATTTCCTAATGGACTGGACCTGTACCTGAACCTGAACCTGAACCTGGTCCGCACTATTATCCGCTTCAACCAACTAAAAACGGTAAAGCACAAATTATTAATTTCGGCTTTATCAATTTTAGCCCCGTTTCTTTTTGGGGGTTTCCATCCATTTATCTTGAACCTTAAAAACTTACAAGCTTTCCCCCTCCCCCACTCTCTAATCTTTCTTAAGAGAGCTATTATACCTACGTATCGAATTTCCAAAAAGATTTCTTGATATCCTCCTACTATTACTACTACACTTTGTACAGTCAATTCTTTTTCTAGCCACAACTTTTACCTCTACTGGAAATTGTCGGTACAGACAGTACAGTACAGTACAGTACAGTATCCTTGGTTGTCATATAGCAATTGCTGTTATATGATGAATTTATCAAGATTCTCATTTACTAAAGTTAAAGCCAAATCTCAATTTACTATTGAGAAGAACCCCTCCGGTTTAGGTTAATGAACTTTGTTTCCATTTTATTTCTATTTTATTTCTCTACCTAGTATTTTGGGACTCGAAATGCCACGACCTAAGAAAGTTGGTGCTCCGGAACCAAAGAGAAGAAGTCGAAATGGGTGTTGGTAAGTAGTAGTTCCTTCCCCGGTCATATAACATTGGAAATGATAAGATTGAATATGGAATTTGTTGCTAATTTCGTCTGTGTCGAAAGGCCCTGTAAAGCCAGAAAGGTCAAGTGCGACGAAAAAAGGCCATCATGCTTGAATTGTGCGAAACAAAACGAAGAATGCGATTATAATATTCGATTGAATTGGGATGGGAGAGGAAAGAAGAAACAGCAGGATCCAAATGCTACTTCTGTTGATCATATCAGCTTTATAGCTTCAACTCATTCGAACCCTCTTCCTGAAAATGGAATTGGAACCGACCATTTAACTGTCCCATCTCTACTGGATTTTCCTTCTTATCCTCCAATACCTGACTCTGACCATGATCAGAATGGAATTCGTTTGGAATATACAAAGCATTTGACAGAAATGTCAATGATCGATCCTGCTTTGATACAATCTATTCATTCACCAACTTCAAGCACCTATTCAATTTACAATAGAAGTACAAAGATTCCAAGTGCTGAAAGCTCTATTTCGACGCCATCGCTCTACGGCAGTGGTAGTGGTAATGGCACACCGTCAGATTTCTCCTCAGATCACCCTGCTAAACGCATTCGATACGATAGCTCGCGGCACAATCCTCAGATGCCACCTCCATCCTTACCACAGTCAGGCTACACAGACGTACCGCAAGATTTGCGGAAGCTATCTGTAAATTCCTTGTTGTCCGGTCCGCCGGATGATTCACTACCAGTCCAATCACCCGGGTCCTCGCAGACATTGGAACATGAGAGTCAAGCTTGGTCACCACCATCCTATGATGTGTTCCAGGATACCGAAACTTACGGTATAGACAGGGGATTTTTAGATCTGGATATTGGGAAGAATGACGATGCTAACGCAACATCGGGGCTATCTCCTAAATCCCTGACACAATATCGAGAGCTCAACACTGATATGCTGACTAACTCATCACCGATGGAGTTTGGTTTTGGTATGGAGAGTAGTGACAAAGCACTGGATGTACGATACTATGACAAGCCTGTCCCGATTTGCATACCTCGTGCGTTGGAGCCTTTGCCCACAAAGCTTCTTGAAAACCCGATGAATTTGCTCGTGAGTATTTTGTTTGGAACCTTGTGTGAGTCCTGCTAACATTACACATAGTATTTTGTAAGATCCGCACATATAATCTTGCACGTCGCAAAACTAACGGTATCCAGCATCATTTTCTCAACCACACCGCCGGTTGTTTGATCCCGCACAACTGTTCATCGAATCCATTCCGCAGTATCCTGCCACAGATGGCGGTTCGCGATAACGATCTATTACACCTTTTGCTTGCCTATTCAGCTTCGCATCGTGCGAGACTGCTAAGGCAACCCGAACCTGCCACTCGCATCGCACACTGGGTTAAAGACATCTTTCCCAATCTCCGACACGCACTTGATGATCCGAATCGAATTATATCTGACGCCAATTTTGCAACAGTAATAATGCTTGCTTCTCTAGAAATCATATCTCCGAAGGCATTTGGGGTGGCAGTTCCATGGCAGAAACATCTTGAGCTCGCCCGCCAGATGGTTGTTGCGAGAGGTGGGGCACATCGAATGCAGACAATATCTCGCAAAGACAAGGTTTCATCATTCCTATGGAGCTGGTTCGCATACCTAGACGTCTTGGGAAGCTTAAGTGGAGGACAGAACATATCTACCGCTTGGATGTTGGATTACGAAATCGAGGATGATGCTGGCGATTATCAAATCGATTGCATCCTTGGGTTTACCAGTCGTTGTGTCCGAATATTGGCCAAGGTTGCTGCTCTTGCTCGCGAATGTGATGGGCAACGTATACAACCAGACTTAACAATCCAAGTCGACTGGCAGCCAAGCGATGATATCGTATCCCGCGCACAAAAGCTGGAGGCAGATTTAGTCGAGTCACTTCGTCACCAAACCAAACCATGCACTCACATACAATCAAGATCCGAGGCGGAATATCAATGGGATACCCTTGAAGTTGCTGCAACCAATGAAGCTTTCCATTCTGCTGGATTGGTTCATATTCACAGAAGAATTTTGGGAAAACCGTCATCTGATGAAGATGTACAGCATGCAGTTCGTGCGATCTTGGGCTCCTTCAACAAGGTCCGGAAAGGCAGTAGTGCTGAAGCTTGTTTGCTCTTTCCAATGTTCACCGCCGGCTGCGACATTCAAGAGGAAAAGCAAAGATCGGATATCTTGGAGCGAATAGCGAGAGTCGAGAAGTTTGGTATGACGCAAGTACACAAAGCACGAAAATTGATGGAGAAGGTGTGGGAAACTGGAAAACCATGGGAGACTCTCGTCGGTGGTGAATTTTTCGGGTGATGGTCTCTGCAACCCCTACATTCAAATAATTTCAAACGACCAACAATTGGCAATCTTTATAGTGCATACTCGGCAACTTCTCGATGCCAGAGTTCGCCGAGCTATGATCGTTGTCCTGGGCATGACTATAAAAGGCCCAAACGGTGTGAAGTCGGTGAATACAAGGATTGAGCGGAAATAAAGAGGGTGTCCAGAGTCTGTCTGGATGTCCGGTGGCACCCTAGGATCAATGAACGTACAGTTTACTGGGGTTATTGAATCCTAGGCTTAGCCACGACATAATAATGTGGGATCTTTTCTGAAGGAGATAAGCGTGATAGTAAGTGATTCAGAGACAATTTATCGAATCAACTTTGCTCCGAAGCCAGCATCTGGGACTCGGCCCAGGAAGATTTACCGTAAAGTACAAAGAGTGCTTTCAAAACACATATTATCTGGTGCGCATGAAGCGCTGAGTTGGGATGGTCACGTCTTCCCCGGGAATAGTCAAATATTCTCAATGCTCAAGATGCTCAAATCCTGGTGTACAGTATTCACTTGGACGGATCACACGCCAAAGAGTGGTAATAGCATATGATGAGCTAGCACTCTTTTGCCAAGAACGAAACTCCATTTTCAGATGGAAGATGGAGGGGAGTACGATAGACCAAATCAGGCGTTCAAAAGCTTTGGATTAGACAACTGTGCCCCGTTGTCAACGAGACTCGCTTCGCTCACAATGATTCAGAGCGCTGCGAAGCCGGTCCACCGTGAGGCTCTAAAGCTGACACGACAGAAGACTGTAATCCTATAGCGTAGGTCTTGAACGCTGGTCGGCATTATATAACAGCCGAATAACGCTTTCGGCACATAATGTTTCGATTCCTGGTAACAATATTGCCACGTTCTTGGTTAAGGTAGAAAGGAAGGTGGATTTGAACATGGGTTTAAAGTTATTACTTTCCTTACCTTGAATTCTTAGGTCGATGCAACTGTTCATCAACCCCATCATCGAGGTTCAAGGTTCGTGGGTCTTTGGCCCGATCGTCGGAAGAAAGAAGAAGATATCTGATCTTGGGAGTTGGGGGGTTTGGGTATGATGCAGCCAGCGAAATGGTATGAAGCATCTCCCTCAGAAGCGGCCCCTCTTATGCAGCCAGCGATTTTGGTGTGAGCATCTCCCTCGGAAGCGAACCCTATAGAGTGGTTTCCGGAATCTTCGGACCAGCGTCGGAGCAGTTTGAAAGGAGGCCCATCGATCTAATCAATGCAAAAGCCAACGATTTACAATATGAGAGAGAGCTCCTTGTGGGCAAAAATGGACCCGTCAGGAAACTCCGTATGGTAAATGCACTTGGCATACAAGCGAAAAAAAACAATAGTCAGAGGTGTTTTTTCGGATTAGAAGAGGTCCCGGTGGTGCGAGCTCACACCTTTTTTCGATTTCCGTTCACCTCTGGATTTTGAATTGCAAGCATTTTGGTGAAAAAAGGAGTTCGATGTGGATTGCCAGTTGATGGATGGGGGGTTGAACTAACTATCTAGAGTTTATTGGATTCCTAATGGAGTACTAGTCTCATGGGCGGATGGATGGATTCTAGATAGATAGTTGGTTGGGTTGACTGGTGAATTTACAACTCTTTTTTTCGCTATGTTGTTGTTTTATGATTTTGTGAAGTTGTGCTGTATGTGTCTGTGTGGAATCCTGGTCAAACTACAAGGTAAATAGTGCACAAATTCTTCAACCACTCTCAAAATCCCCATTCAACTCAATGAATCACATCATATCAAATCTTTAAAGTAATCAAGTAGGAATAAACCAATGCATTCATTTACTGATATCTATCTACCTACCATTCGCCAATCAATACTCTATCTACCACCCTCCCTCCATTTTCCTTGGATTCCCTTCCTTTTCCTTCCCTCCCCTTCCCATCCACTTGGACTTTTCACCATGTAAAATCATCGCTCGTCTTTCATCATTTTCATCATTTTCACCTTCCGCGCTGTAAGTTCTGTTCTGTATGTTCTTTCTGTACTTTGAATACCTAGGACCTGTTGGGTCCTAACCGCATCACGAAATGCGCCTATACCCATTCATTTTCTGCAAGTCCACTGTCCCTCCAATACCAGACCATATCACGATAATTGGGAAACATCATACTGTGCCGCGTCATGGTAAAGATCAATAAGACATCCCGCACTCCAGGCTTGAGTTGGTGACTGTTTCATTCGCACATTTGTTAGCCAATTCCATCCAAAACTCTCATCACAAGCGAAAACAGAAAAAGAAAACTCACCGAATCATGACAATAAGCCCCATCTTTATTCGTCAATTCCGTCAAACCCGCCCAATCACTTGCCAGAATCGCCTCTTTACACCCCGCCAATCTGCGCGTAATCTGTTGAAACGCTTCGGTCTTTGCCTCTGGGCCCGTTCTCCTCTTGAGATCGAATTTCAACAATGCTCTTAGGAAAAAGCCTGTTGGCCATAACCATTCGGGGCCTTGATGATAGTTTCTTCCTTTCGATGTTGCAAAGTCGTCGCTGTCTTCGGAATTGTTGTAGTATGGTCTATAATTGAGATCCGCTGGGTCTAAAGTAGCCATACCGGTAGGACCACGAAGGACCTTATCGGCTAGGAATAAAGCTTCGAGGGCGTGAGTATCGTCGAATAGATCTGGTGCGACCGTCATCGCGATGGGGAAATTGGCTCGGAGTTGGTAATCTTCGTACTCTTTGCCGGACTTGTACAAGTCCTTGTATATACCTCGTCGGTTCACAATGCTAGTGTTTACATCATACTTCGAGTCCTCATTAGGATCTAAAGGAACGTAGTAGCAACGTTCGAAGTTCGTCTTGATCTTATCCGCCCAATCCGAGAAGGTAATTTCTTGCATGGATGGATCTGAGGTGCTGACTCCGGCATACTTATACTTTCCTTGTTCGTGGAGCTTGGCTACCCAACGTAGAGTACTGTATAACAAGCCGATAATTTCGATAGCCGCACCATCACGAGGTGTACCTGGAACCCCTTTACTGTTGGCTCGCTCACTCTCACCCATCTTGTCCATCCAGGTGCCACAATTGTGCTGATTACCTCCGAATATGAGGCCAGTTGACCAATCTACCTTGATGTCAATATTGAAGCCTTCAGAACTCATTTGCCTATCAAGATCTGGCCCTGCGTTTGATTCGCGGAAAGACATTCCGGAAGCATGACGTTGCAGAGCTTCTTGAATAATGTCTTCCAGGGTCGACGATTTTGAGTACGCTCTTGGATCATCCGAGTCGAAGAATGTGTCATCGTAAGGAAGAAAGCGTCGTGGAACCAGTTCCTTCAGAAGATCAACACCGCTGGGTACAATGTCAGTATAGTCCTGAATAGTCTGTAACATGAACCATATCGAGTCTCGAGAGTTATAACGTGGAAGGTTGCCACTGCCCAAGAGGTTAGGGATCATGCCGTGCTTCAGAACACTCGAAAAAGCAAGAATATGCTCTCTTGCTTCTGCATAACGACCTGTTCCGAGAAAGAGTCCTCGTGCCGAAATAAAAACATCTCGGCCCCAGCAACGAGCCCATTCTACTGCAAAATGGGGTAGACCAGCCGCCAATGAAGGAACGCTCTTTTTTGGATACAGAGATGCGGATGAGACATAACCAGTTTGCTGCACACTGACCATGGCCAAGTCTTGCAAGAACCACTGGCCTTGTCGAACGTTCTCGTTCATGAGTTCTAAGCCTCGCTCCCAAGCACCCTGGAAAGCAGTACGAATAACGAGACCGAAGTAACGCGGTAGCAAGAAACTAGGAATCTTTCGAATTGCATCAAAACGTTCTCGCAACCATATGGCTGGCTTTTGAAGTCTATCATTGCCTTCTTGGGTCGACATTCTCTCCAGTCTACCAATTATGTAGTCCAGCGGCCATTGACCATCCCGAAGATGCTGGCATAGAGGATGTGCCAGATTGTTTTCTTTGATGATCTTGTTCAATACACTCCACCATCCTTGTAAACCAGCATACACTAGCTTTCCATGACCAGGAATATCGTACACGCCATCTTTGCCAGCACTAGATGCGAGCTCTTCAGCTTCACATCTGTACAGAATAAAGTTAAGATCTACCAGATCCACACCAGAGAATGCCGCCTTTGCCCCTGAAGTGACATAGGTGTCAAGTCCTGTAGCATGCTCTGCTGCAGGGATCCAGGTTTCGAAAAGAGCGATACTTCCAGGAGGAAATTTGTCTCTCACTGAGATCACCGTCTCGTTCTCTTTAACTTCCATTCGAACTCCAGGAAGATTGCTAACTTTGCTAGGGAGACCTTTCAAGTATTTCTTGTCTTCTAGTATCTCCTTCTTGGTTTCTTCAGACGTGTCGACTTCTAACATCCAGCTACCTAGATGGCGAGCTTTAGTACCACCAAGGTGAACTGGGCTGAAACCTCCGTTTCCATTGCCATAACCTGGGAAAGCCGTGTGGGCAATAAGGAAGTACCCCTTTCTCGATTCGGGATGCACTCTGTGCACTGTTATATATTGATCCTCGTGATGTATATGAGTTTCTTCGTAT
>JWJA01000244.1:0-14310 GCA_000812885.1 Lanzia echinophila
ATTGATTTAAGGTTTTGAAGCTTTACTCTTTTAGAAAAGATTTTAAGAAATAATTCGATTATAAAAATTATAATCGAGTTATTTGTTGGCCCCAGTATTTCCGGAGGTGCTTTAAAAAGAGTATAGTAACCTTATGAAAAATGGAGATAGAATGGCCGTGCTTAGCCTTTTCTAAACCCCTTTTGTAACAAATAATAAAATTATGATTTTGCTAAAGACCTCTACTCTCTAACATCTCAATTCATCTCAATTCATTTCGTTTCGGCGACACCGAGATATTCCATTCATCTCTCCACCTTCCTCCATCTATCCACCTTCCTCCTCCATCTCTCAATCTCAAAAGTAAATCCATCCAGTAATTCCTTCCAGAAAATAAACTCGGACCCGAAGAAGATGCACAGAAAGTTTCGTTTCATTAATTTCCTTCTAGATTATTCTAGCGAGCAACTAACCCACAGTAAATTACCGACCTGAGTGGACGAGGGATCGAATGTGGATCTATCTATAGATACCTACCTAGGTACATTTTTTTTTTTTGATCAACGTTTCAGGAATTTCTTCGGTAACCTATGCTCTAGAGGATGGTTATGTATGTTATGTATGTATGGGTTCGCTGAGCTGGATAACTTTTATGAATGGGATGAATGATTCCCCCTCGAATGAAGAAGCTTTCGCGAACCGCATTCTAATCATATGCACTTTGCAACATTTTTCGACACTTTAACTCACTGATATACTGTACATACCTAGGTACTTTTAATTTTCAACCAACCCTCCTCCCCCATCCACCTATTCTTCGGTTTCACACCCCAAAAAAACAAATAATTCTAGCGCTAACACATCCGTCCACCCGTCCACCTTACATAATATCATATCAATCTACAAAAATCGAAGGTCCTTCCTTCCTTCATTAACGGTACCTAGATGCGGGATGGATGTGCACCTGCATTTACTTACTGTACGGTGTGCAAGCCCCTGCCCCTGGTAAGGTAAAAGCATGTCAGAGTGGGGCACATATGAATCTTTGCCGCGCTTGGCGGTTGGTGGGGGCTGGGAGGGGTGGTGTAATACAATGTGATGTTGTTGTTGGTGATGGATGGGAGGAGGGAGTGTGAGTTATGTAAGTTGTGATATGAAATGTGTAACGATTTCACCTGTCCTTTTTGCTATCGTAGGCATTTCGTGGGATCCGAGATACGCCATAGTTGCCGCTGTTGCTGGTATTTGAGGGATTCGTGGATGTATGATATAGTAGTATATGGCCTAGATTGTGTTTGGTTGTATATTAATTACATGTACTTCCTACGAAGTCGAAAGGATGGACGGGGAGGTATAGATGGATTTGGTGTAGTGGCTGTTGGTGATCTTATTATTGCACCCTATATTAGATGTGCAACAATTTGGTACATTCAGCTTGTTTGTTGAAGATCTTATTGTTGAGCCCTATATCAGACGTGCAACATTCTCGTGCGAGAAGTACTCTTAGTGATCTTATTGATACGTAAGTATATCAGACGTGCAACAAATTGACACAGCTATCCCCCAAGAAAGTCTTGATGTGCGGTGTAGAGACCCCGCTTCGTCGCAATAGGAATGAGCTGATATTGAATATTAATGGCCGCGGCGCTTCGAATGGATGCTGGAATGGAGATCTTATGATTAGGTCCTATATTAGATATGCAACAATTCGGTTTACTATGGCTGTTCCGAGGAAGATTCGTTTCGGCGGGGCCGATTCATCGAAGCAGAGGCTAGCGTGAATATATATCATATGGTTTGTTTGCTACAGAAGCTGATCTTATGAATTGGTCCTATATCAGATATGCAACAATTCGATGTAGTGTAAAAACTGGTTACGAGAGCAAATTCCAGCCGATGGTGGAGAAGAAGCTCTGGTTTCAATAGGAATGCGGCAATATTATATTGGCGTGTTTGGTTGACATGGTATTCGTGAGAAAGGATGCCGATCTTATAATAAGGCCCTATATTAGATGTGCAACAGTTCTGTGTCGATTGTTCGAGGATTCGTGCCGGCTGGGACGGCTTGGATATATGAATCAAGTGGAGGCTGGTGTGAATGCATGTTACGGAAATTATTTGGCCGAAATGATGATCTTATATATGGTTCGCATATTAGATGTGCAACAGTCTTCTGTAGCGGCGACTAAAACACACTCAAGTAGTGGGCTCGGACTTTGGAAGACTGAGATTGGAACCGAGCGATTTGCCGTAGTGGGCGATCTTGGATGAGTTCGCATATTAGACGTGCAACATTTTGACTGTAATCATCAATCCTCGAGAGTCCAAGTGGGCGGGTGGAAATTGAGGTACGGGTTGAACATGACTTAACGTCGGAACAGGTTAGAAGAGGACCGTGAGGCGGTCTAACTCAATGCCGTCATAATGTTATTAGAGCCGTAGAAATCTTATTATCAGGGTCGTATATCAGATGTGCAACAGTTGATTGTAATTGTGAAGAAGTAAATTGAATGTTCTCGGAGTGGTTTCGTGGCCGGGGATTTGTTTGGATTCCGTGTTTGAAACGGAATAATGTTTGGTGTTATCGATAATATTCGCGGCTATACCATTCCACTTTTTGAATGCGGAACTCTCCGAGACATGTATAGCGAAACACTATAGAATAACCTATAGAACATTTCTATTACCTGTAGAATTAGCAGTCATCTTAACAATAGATCATCGATATCCAAGCTCATGATGCTCACCGCATCGTTTCCAACACAAGTAAATTTAAGTGCATATCAGCATCGCCCACAACTACCGTACTCATTCTTAACATTCTCAGCCAGTATTTCGTTCCAATGTTGCACATCTTACCTAAAGTTCTAATAATACATGCTAGTTCTGCTCCTATAAGCATTGCCGCCTCGCATAATCTTATCAGTTGTTGTGTCAACAAAGAATTGCAAAGAATAAGTTTACGCTGACTCTAGATGCCGGGATATAACCGCAAGGAATCATCTAACTTAGTTCTTAAATCTTCATCGTAAGGTTTAACATGTGGTGATAAGGATGTGAAGGATCGGCTTACTAGGTAGTTTTATAGTCTAAGCGTAGAAGAAATTTTCGCGAGCCGCGTATAGGCTAGGATGTAGCATATAGGACTAATTTTGAGTGGAGATTGGAAGGAAATTGGAAGGAAAATGGAAGGAAAATGGAAGGAGATTGGAATGTGTGTTGAATATTGAATTTGCAAGGTTATCATTGTTGTTATTTCTCGGCGAAAGAATTCTGAGCATGGTACTGTTGTCGGTGACTGCTGTCGAGTCTTGATGGAATAAACTGCGGTTGGGAGAATTTGTGGATGGAAACGAGTTGTTTCATGGTCAAGGTCATTGCTCCTATAACTGAATTGATAATGTTGGAGTTTTGACAATGTCGTAAAAAGCCTTGCTGAAATTATTCTTGGCCGCACAAGAATGGGAGGGTTGTTTCATATCGGAGATTTTCGTGGATAGAGCCAACTGAATCTGGATTGGTGTTGAAAATTTGTTGGCGCGAGGAGAATTCTTGGAACCCGAAAGACCTTCCAGAAATGACTTGAGATGCCTTGATTTCATTTGGAACTCGAAATGATACGAGCCCACGTATGCTTCTCCAAGTGGTGCGTGTACCTTTCGTCCCGCCCACCTTTCTCCCCAAATTTTGTAGCAAGGCGAACCTATAGCTTCGAAAGTGTAGAAGTATGGGAAAATGCCTCTGTTATTCGTCCGTGGGTGTAAAGAAGAACGATGCTGCTGTTGAGAAGGTATCTAATTCCACCAAGTTTGATTGGGCCAGATGCTGCTGGTAGCTGGTGGTAATACCTGGCACAGTTAAGGAGTTAGCACAATTCTTTTGTTTGCAATCGAGCGTATAGATACTCACTCCCTTTTCTGGCGACAGCTTATCGCTGTAATTATTCTTTCCCAAATCCAAAGATCTACTTGTACTCAAGAGGTATATGGCAAGCACTGTACAAGCAACTATCGTTGCGGTTCCGTTTTTGATCCTCCAACATTGCGATAGTAAAGTTGTCTGCTACGCGTTTCGGTGTACTTTCCTTGGGTGACAAGCCAGTGGACTTGGTATTGTTGTCGGCATCATTGCCTGCCTCATCACGAAAAGAAGAAACCTACTTTCCCGAATCTATTCCTTCCCACTCAATGTGCACAACCCCTACTGAATATGAAAAGCTGGAGCGACCGTTGTAAATTAGCGGTGGTACCAAACTCACAAAGATTGGGTAGCAATTCCATGGGGCAACTCTTAGGAAAAATCAAGCCAGTTTGACCAAGGAAGAGGATAGTTGCATGAATGAAGAGAAAAATGCAGGGAATTAAGACTGTGCCAAATGGTTGGACATGTTTCCTCCAAGGCTTTCATCCTATTTCGAGATGGAGTTCGATAACAAAGTGCATATGGGGGGGTGTTTGCTGATGATTTGGTAGTGTAGAGTCCTTTTCGATTTGTTCTCGACTCAGGCACTGTTTATTCTTTTTATTTATGCTTCTTCTCCAGGTTGTTGCTATGGATTCCATGGTTAATAATATCAATGGAATGTGGTTAATTGGCTGTCTCTGGTTTGGGAACAGTAGGTACCTCCAGTAGAATTGATTCCAAGGGAAGAAGACACTGCTCACTGGGATCTCATAATGTACCAGGAAATAAATATAGATGGTCGCTGATGAAGGTGGTGGGGCTGATGAAGGTGGTGGGGTAAATAGATTGGGCAACGGCGGGGTTGCGGTATCGGGAAGGTGGGATTGAGACATGGAGACATGGAGACAAAGTCATCGTCAATGTGCATCTTTACTTCATCCTGTAAATAGCTTCAAATTTGCTAGGAAAGTTGACGTGGATTTCTCTCATTTGAAATTGCTTTTTTTTATGTTTCTGAGCTGTACAGTACAACTACCATTTGTGAGATGTGATAAGTGAGGCCTCCCACTTCTTCTTACAGGGTTCTGCACCACTGCATGCATGAGTGTATGGCTGTACAATACTTATCTCAGAGGTCATATTATTTTGTTTGCTTCTTCTTCTCCTCCTCTTCACACATTCTCACCTTCTCTCCTTCACCTCTCCCACTCAATACCATCTCCAACAAAACATCGCAAAAGCTTCAATTATCTACATCTATAACCTCAGCCATTTTTGTCCTCATAATTGAGGTAGCAACTATCTCACCTGCAACTATTTACCCCGCTTCCAAATAATTCACTCGTTTACTGGCAGGGCTGCAGCCTTACCCTCGAAAACAAACCAAAATTCACCTTTCTACCTTCAATTACATCTCAATCTCAATTTTCATTGACAACACCGGAATTGTCACCGATACCGACACCGACACCGACACCCATCATCTTGTCAACCATCCTACTTTTTATTGTCTTTATTGATTTCCCCTTCACATACTTTGCGTCTATGCTGCGAACCTTTTATCACCACTCAAATATTCATTTGAAACTCCACATCAATTGAATTTCGCCATGGAAGTGCAGTGAGTATATTCAATTATCCGTTTTTTACCTTTTCTTAACAATTTAAGACTCTGCCCACAGAGCTTATAAGCAATGTCCACTGGTGTCTACTGGTGTCCACTGATCTTCTCTGACTATATAAGCCACTCATTCATTTCAAACTCATCCATAATGGGCAACTACTGACTTCCGGATGCTCTAGTATCTGGGATGTACCCAAGCAAGCAAGTGAACATGATCTCAAAAGATTCCTTAAGCCATTGATTCGAAAGATATCAAATTGTGTCTTCCATTGCCATACTGGAAGAGGCAAGGATACTGGCAAACTTACATTCATGACATATGCAGATGGCGAACTGTTTTTACGTTGCTATGGGCAAAAACGACCAAGTTTGAAGCAGAAGGAGATGATGCGCCGACATGCCAAATTGAATTTTCATAACCAGCCAATTTATTGTGAGAAGAGCAAATTGGATGCAAATCCATTCTTGGTCAGAACCTTGATGAAAGACGAAAGAGATCAACTCGAAAATAATTATCTCCCTGGTCCACCTATTGCAAACGCCTCTTTCGCATGTTCTTCATTGATGTGTGGAACATTTGGATATGTTGGAGACAATCTGCAATTTTTCAAAGAACTGGTTTGGAACCGACAAGGAACTGTCCGCTTCAAAGAGAAGAAAATGATCCTTACCCTCGATGACAGAGTCAGAATGGATTGTCGTTATGATGCAATAAGCTTGATCACATCAGATAATGGCTTGAATCCGGCCTTAATTGTTTCCCTCTATGAGGCTCCTCATTTTATTCAATTGCCGAACCAAAATGATGTTATGATACTGGACGATCTTTTTCAACTGGTCAGAAACCTGGATCTCAACAGAGAAAGGCCTGGTCCTCCCCGACGAATTAATGGAATTATTGGCAGCGATGATAAAAAGCGCCGCGTATGCGGTTTCGATGAGCATCACAAGGCAATTGCTGGAAGTTGTCTCGTATACCGCATTGCTTTAGCTGAGTTCTCTTCTAGCCAGTCCGAAATGAAGTTGGAGACATTGAAAAAGGCTCGCAGTGTTCCAGCTGTAGAGCACCACTCAGCAAGGGTTCTTCAACCTCTGAAATCCCACCAATCCGGTCTCAACTTGCTGCATGAAACTTTAGCCAGTTTGAATAACGACATCCCGTGGCCCTTGGCATTTCAAATCATTAAACTGGCTCAGAATGGATTCCTTAGCCCATTCCAGGTTCTTGATCTCCTGCCCGAATTTTCGACGATGAAGGACCGTTCGGATATGTCTGTCTGTGTGGCAGCCATGAGAAGACTCTTTCATCAAATTCCATTCGCAGGGCCTAATACAAAAGCTGAAGACCTCGATCATGACGCCATTGTTGATTTGCTCCGAGCCTGTGAAGATAAGGCCAAACTGGAAGCTCAGTATGCTGCAGATTTTGAGGGCACGGCATCGCGCAACACCGCCGATATTCATCGTGTTCGTATTACTCCAGCAGGGCTGTACCTCGAAGGCCCCGAACCCGAAAGCAACAATAGGGTTTTACGGAAATATGCAGGATACCATGAGTACTTTGTGCGGGTAGAATTTCATGACGAGGATGGTGACAGAGTGCAATATGCATCAGCGACGAACAATGATGAGATTTTCGATGTTCGGTTCAAGTCGGTTTTACAACGTGGATTCTTTATCGCTGGTCGTGCATTTGAATATCTCGGCTGCTCACATTCATCTCTACGTACACAGTCTTGTTGGTTTGTTGCACCATTCATCAGAAACGAAAATGAATTCCACTCCTCTAACCATATTATTCGTGAATTGGGCAATTTCACGGCGATCCGATCTCCTGCTAAATGTGCAGCACGAATTGGACAGGCTTTCTCTGACACGCCAAACACTCTCAAAATTGACGACAGGTTTGTGAGACATGTCCCAGACATTGAGCGAAATGGTAGGGTTTTCAGCGACGGTGTTGGTACAATGTCCGAATCTCTCATGAATAAGATCTGGGATAATTTGCCGAGCAAGCATAGAGTCATGCCAACATGTTTCCAAATTCGTTACAAAGGTACGCTACTTATCGATGACTTTTCAAAATAATATCTAAAGTTGTGAAACAGGCGCCAAAGGCATGATTTCCTTAGACAGTCGTCTCAGGGGTGACGTACTTTGTCTTCGCCCTTCCATGATTAAATTCGATGGATCCTTGTCAGATGACCTTGAAATTTGTGGAGGAGCATACAACCCATTACCAATGTATCTCAACCGACAATTTATCAAGATTCTTGAGGACCTTGGTGTCAGCGATGAATTTTTCCTGGATTTACAAGCAAAGGAAGTTTCACGCCTGAGATCAATTACAGCGAATCCATACAATGCATCCACATTTCTACGAACAAAGCGAGTTGGAGATGTTGTTCTTCTACCATCTCTCATCGACCACATGTCATCTCTTGACCTAGACTTCAGAAGTGATGTCTTCTTGTGTGATGTGCTAGAGATGGCTGTTTTAATGGAGCTTCGCACATTGAAGTATAAAGGTCGAATACCCGTGGAGAAAGGTTTTCATCTTCATGGTTTAATGGATGAAACAGGAATTTTAGAAGAAGGCCAAGTCTACTGCTGTGTTTTGGAGGATGGGAAGCCAAAAGTCTTAGTCGGGGAAAACATGATCATTACTCGCGCTCCTGCACTTCACCCCGGAGATGTACAGTTAGTTGATGCCGTTGACGTTCCGCCTAATTCTCCACTCAGAAAACTGTACAACTGCATCTGCTTCAGCCAGAAAGGTGCCCGCGATTTACCCAGTCAACTATCCGGAGGAGACCTCGATGGTGATCTCTACTATATTATGTGGGATGAAAATGCAAGACTGAAGAGAACAGTTACGCCTGCTGACTATCCAAGACTGGACCCAATAGATATTGGTCGTTCAGTTCGCCAGGAAGACATGGCCGACTTCTTTTTAACATTTATGAAGACTGACCAACTTGGTATCATTTCGACAAGGCATCTTGTATATGCTGATCAAGACCCCAAGGGCACTTTGAGTGACAACTGCATCAAGCTAGCCGCGTTGGCTTCTACTGCTGTTGATTATTCCAAAACCGGTATTGCGGTATGTCTGTCTTCTTTCTTGAGTATCTGATTGGAAGTACTCATATTTCGCACAGGTTGATATTAAAAAAGGTCCTCCGAATATCCTATGGCGCCCCGACTTCATGGCCCCAAGCCCCCATGTAAAGATTGAGAAGCTAGGTGCAGATGGAGTTCAAATTGCCCCCAATTTTCCTCCAATTGAACCAGAGGATGACGATGAGGACGCCACAAACCAGAGATATTACGAAAGCCAAAAGGTTCTCGGTAAACTTTATCGCAACATTGACGAGCGTAGAATCTTTGCGGATATCAAGAATTCGACCTTGAAAGCCGACAATGAGACACCAGATATAATGCAACATGTCTGGGAGTTCGTTAAATTCCGCTGCCAAGGAATTCAATGGAAATACTTTCTCACTGATGCTCGTGAAATTCGAGAAATGTCAGTATTCTAACCCCAAAAATCACTGCTTGCTGACCATAAAACAGGTACGAAAACAACGTGAAACATATCATGCACGATTTCAGCGGCCATCCTAGCCGCCCCATCAGCGAACGTGAAGTATTCACTGGAAACATCCTCGGTAAAGCTTCTCTGCCCAGCAAGAAGCAAAAAGAATTGTCGGTTAGTATGAAGGAAAAGTACGACGAAGATGCAGCGTACATCATAAACTGTATCATTAAAGTAAATTCTGAGTACACGGAGGAAGCACTCGAACGCAGCATTGCCTGTTTCGCGGCTTCAATAGAGGAAAGAGAAACGTCGGCGAAGAGGGGTGAGGAAGTCGTTAGCTTCAAGTATCTCGCGGCGGGGGTTTGCTTGAGGGAGATGGAGAGAGTGCCAGGTCTTTTGCCAAGTTATTATTGACGAGGCTTCTGCAGTTAATGACGTGATGAGTGAAGGGAATTAGGAGCATGACGAGAAATTGGTACCAGCTGGCGTTGAAGGATCGAAGGAAACTGGCTTGGTGAAGACATGATTTGATTGATTGATCTGCGGCGAAATGAGATACCCCGGGTACGTGTTTGTTCGCGCGACATGATCTCGGCACAATTTTCTTCTATTTCAGGCGTATTACGTTCCAAGGAAGGGTTTACTAAGGCGTACATGATTTGCTTCGGAATTAGGATTGCATGGATTTAGCTAGTTAGTTGATGATATGGCAGAGATAGTTTTCTGGTAGAAAAATGGCAATTTTCACTCTTATTGGATTGTGCATGTTTCTAATTCTTGAACTCGAATTTTCAGTGGCTTTGTTGCTAGATGGATAGAGAGATGCGACAATGACAACAGCATTCGGTATATGGTGAGTACAGTAAGTTTGGCATGCGAACTAATTTGCTGACTTGTTTGATCTGTTATCATATAACGGGAGAAAGAATGAAAGTCATGAACATCTTAAGTAGAAAATCAAGATGTAGAAAGTAATTCTCTATTATGAAAATCTTAATATTAAATTTTCTTAAGATTTCAATATTTACTAAGCAATTGCCAATACATCGTTAAAAGGGTAATAAATACGTTCAATAAGATTGAAAGTTAAAAAGAGAAGAGAGAAAAAAGAAAGAAAAACTCTCCTTCTCTTGCCTATCTATAGTATATGATGGTATAGTACGTGATGTGATGTGGAAGTAAATATAGTATTACAGTTCCCTTGATATATGCTTTGTAGATTATAGGTATTGCAAGATTATTTATTATTCATCGCTGTGAAGAATTCCTTGGTGTGGAAATATATTTAACTTGCTTCTCTTGATCTTCCTTGGGTGAAGTTCCAATGATCTCTATATGAATTGTGTTTAAATGAAGGAAGTTCAGTATGCCGGGATCTTGAATGGAGTTTCTAAGTCTTGTGGTTGTGTTACACGAGAGAGCATATGAAGCCGATGGGATCGATGGAGTTGAGAATTGGACGTACTTTGCTATGCTATTAGTAAGTAGAAGCTATGTCTATATATTTGCTGTTATTAGATTTTAATTAATTATGATATTATTGAGATGATAGATAACATACAAGCAGGGACTCAATGCCCCCATAACTCTCAGCGCAGCTCTCAACCCAAATTAGCACACACAAATAAACTCCTATCCGCACAAGTGGAGAGTTCAAGTTGAGGTCAGGGTCACCATTCGAGGTAAGTACGAACCTGAACGCATTTGCGGAATTATGCGATTTCTTATCCTGGGGAGGAGTGCCAGTTCTTGATGAGGCTCCTGATTCATCACCTCCTCTATTCAAACCACCTGGGCCCATCTTGCGGCCACTGTTACTCCTCGATGATGGGACATTCTAAGAACGTTCGGAAGATCTGTCCATGGATGCTGTTTCCGTTCGAGCAGTTGACACAGCAGCACCCTTGAACATGGCAGCGTCCGAAGGACTTGGTTGCCGGCGAACCTCACGAAGACTGAGTAAATAGTTAGTGCAGAAGAAGACAATGAGTTCGGTATAATACTTACAACTTGAAAAGGGCTTGGAACTTCCGATTCAGAGCTCTCATTATCAGGAGCCCAAGAATTTCTCATTTATCGATTGAGACGTTGCGTACTTATGGGATTGAATATGACGTTGATGTACAAAGAAGTTCGTGAAGTCTTCAGTAGCAGTATTGCCTCTCTCAAGCAGCAATTAAGATCCCAATCTAGATGATGCAGTTACCCCACTTCGTTTCCTATTCTATTGTCGCCTGGTTAAATATTGAAAATGTCGGAGAAGACGAAGAAGACGAAGAAGACTATCAGGGAATCCAATTAATGTTCCCTTCAACAGCCGACTTAAGAAGGCGCGAAAATCTAGGACGAGGTGGGCCGAAGAGACCATTTCCCGTAGCAAAGAAGATGACGAAGAACTTAATTTCTATTTATTCAATTATTTGCAAATTAATTTGAATTAAAATCATTTTGTACCGACGGTTCCAAAATCCACCCCTAGAATCAATGATAATCCTCCCCAGCTATAACTTCCTCATCCGGCTGCGGATACCATTCATGACTATGGTTCCAAGGCCTCGGATCCTGATTCTCCCAATACCAGTCCTTGATTGCGTTAAAATCACGACATTTATGCTGATTCCGAAAATTCGGCACCCGCTGTGGTATGGAATCGTCATGTTTCATCCATGGTCTGGAGGCTATCCATATCGATGGTACGACCGTTACATCGGCGGTGCACATTAGCTGCAGGCGAATCGTATCTAAGCAGTGATCTGCCATCCATGAATGTTAGCTAGCTAGCGATGGGAACTCTCTGCCATCATTGGAAAGGTGATGGATGGATGAAATGAAATGATGGATTACTTACTTATATGCAGCTTAAGCATTGATTCACTGTCGGAGAATTCTCCTTCGCCTAGATCTTTGTAGTAATCGAAGTTGAACTTGCTAGCCTTTCTTAAAAGGTTCTGCCATAGCCCCACCGCTGGTTAGTATGTATTCTACCCAGAATATATATATGCAAGAGTCAGAGCATTCAACTCACTAAACAATGAAGTCCATGAAAAACTTCCAAGGCTCCAACATAATTACCGCCAAATTCATCTTGTACATGCACGGCGCCAGGCGGCATACCGGCTTTTACACCATCCTCTTTTGAAAGTGTCATATTGAACCCTATTCATTCAGCATGAGTATTACATGACAAGAAAAAAAAGGTAAGATATTGGATGGGAGATTGATACATACAGCCGACACCTAAGTCTTCCCATGCAGCATCAACGGCTGGACTTCCTGGTTCTTTGTAAATGTTGCTGTCGAGCAGCGATAGATTGAATGTTGTGTCGTGGTATGTCAAATCGAGGTCATTCACAACGGGAGCTTAATTTTGCGGCACGAAGCATCAGACTCGGTTTTGTAATCAATAAATGCTCAAGGAACATTCGAAAACTTACAATGCATAGAAGTGTAAGCAAAGCATGCTTTGTCCATATTTGGTGGCCACCAACGACCAATAAAGAAACCTAACAGTGCAATGCCTGTACCTAAGGCTATTCGACTGAGATAAAAGAATGCTCCCCGTTCGCTGCGAAAACGACTGCCGTTATCATTTGTGCCTCTCCATTGTATCAAGTTTTCTGTTGATTCGGTTGCCGTGTCGTCGGGGTCAGACTCGAGGCGTTCATGTAATGGTACAGGCTGGAACCCAAGTGAAGATTTCCATCCCATGGTTTAGTTTAGTTAGTTGTAAGAAGGAAATTCGTAAAGGTAAAAAAATAACTCAAGTGTGACACGACCAGAAGATTGATATTCAACTGGGACGAAAGGAAATACGGGTAAGAAGCCAAGAAATCAATACGAGATGTGAAAATGAGGAATGATAATTTCGTTAGTATCTTGACTTATTCTTTCCTATTCTAGCTCCTACACCATCTTATTATCCATTCTTCATTCTACAATATAAAGTGCTCCACATCAATCTGAAGTCTGCCGGGATGAAACAAGGGGGCAGGGCGTTAAGTTAAGGCTGTGCTACTCTACTCAACAACCAAGCCTTGAATCTATGATGTAGGTGAAGTTGTTTGAGTCACCTTATTGCCGATCAATCCTTCCCCATCTTCCTACCTGTTCCATAAACCAGCAAACAGTGCTTCTAATGGGCGGCATGGGTCTCGGTATATGGTGTGTTGTGGGGCGGGTAAACTGCGGTGTGGTGACAAGGCGGATTGGATTGCTAAAATTTGGATTGCTGAAATTCCCAATCCGCAGCAGTTGAATTGTTAGTGAATGGTGACCCTAAAGGATATTCCACCTATAATTCAACCTATTTCTAACTATATTTGACTAAGAGGATGTTTATCAGTTTCTTTATTTATTTAACTTGAAATGCAAATGCGCCCTGTTAAAATTTTAAATGGCAAAGAGTGGGTTAGCCCATATACTGATGGAACGTGCGTGATCGTCATATAGGTACCTCCCCGGGTTATCCTATCCAGTGGGTAGCTTCAAGGGTTATACACGGTTATTTCATACCGTGTGGTAGAGTTTCACGCTTTGATTAACTTTGAAAATTAGGTCTTTGGAGGTGCCTAAATCACGTATATGAATTTATTGATTTCTAGGTCTAGCCCGCCAAATAACTTTTGTTAAGGGGAGGAAGAGTAATATACCCGAATGTTTTAGATCAAATTTCAACATTTTGACTCAGGAGGGAGCGGAGGGGAGGGGATTATACGGTCAATCCCCCATCATTGGAATTTGGCGTTGTTGTGTTATTACATTGGGAGAGTAAATCTGTATAAGATGTACATTGCAGTCATCTATCAATAACACCGCTAACTTTGTAAATTCAATCTGTACCGTTCACTTCCATCGTACATTTCCTGATATGTGTCTTACCTAGGCTAAGATACCTTACTCCATAATTATATTATTCTCCACATCTCGCTTCCCCACCTAGAGCTAAGGTCTCATAGATTTACCAAAATCCCACAAGTATGGGTTAGATCTCCCGGGGACACATAGAATGAAGTAATTATAAAAAGAAGAAAGAAAGGAATGGGCTATACTTAGTCGCGCTTACGCATACCGACCTTCCTCGCCGTCGCTTATTGTATGTGAGGTTATTTACTTGCTACCTCGCATAATAACCCAATAACAAGAAGCGGAATAGCTCTTATAAGTGGGTCGATGCGCAAGCTAGACTAGGATTATACTGGCGACTTTACCATTATACCCTAAAACACTACGGAGGTCCCCGTTAGGTTTGATGCGACTTTTGATT
>JWJA01000246.1:0-12797 GCA_000812885.1 Lanzia echinophila
TGGTTTCGTTGTTGCGGAGATGACAGAGAGACCTATTTTTGTTAGCAAGAGCGAAAGTGAAGTGAATATCGAATCAAACTTACGAGCCATGTAATAGAAGTGTAATCCAAGAATCTCGCGATCGTCTGGGTATATTTGTGTAACTGTGTCCAGGATAAGTGGAGGACAGTTTGTGAGAGCAGCCTGCCATCTATCCATAATGATCAAACTCCACCAAACGCGTCGTACAAGCTTGTCATCTGAATCCGGATCATTGTTTGACGCGTCCACTTTTTTGTAAACATGCATCTTCATAGAGTAAGCATAGCTGACAGCATAGCCCATCCAGGGTGAGAGGGTTGTCGGAAAATCATCGCCACTGGAGAGATCGGCAGGACGATTACCAGCTTCAATTGCTAGTAGCATCATAGTTTGAAGGTAGACGAGATTCAAAGATGGAGGTCGAACAGTGGGAAGGTCAAATAAAGCTGTAGTCATAATATTGATAGCCTGCTGAGTGTTACGTGGTTCGAGGGGTGTAGAGTTGGGGAACGATCTGATGGCAGCGTATAGAGCTTCGAGAAACGCATCTCTGACTGGTGCAGGACAGGTCGCGAGTCTCGAGTTCAATCTTGCCTTGCTGTGGGAGAGGAAAGGATACGTAGGATGAATGTATTTATAGTAGCTATCAATTGTTAGATAAATTTCCGCACGAGGTTTCTAAGATAATTCGTACCTGTCAATGATATTATCGTCCCACGCAGTAGGATTCTCATTCTGAGGCTGGGCTAAGCTCGCGATCAAATCCAAAGGATTGGTCTGAGCAGGTGCAGCTGGCCATTGTTGCTGGATAGCCATGTTTGCTGGGGAGTGATCGGGTTCTCTCGCAATTGGTGCTGGAGTTGCTTGATGAGCTGCGTGGTTTGGATGGTTTGACGCGATTTGATTTTGAAGATGAGATTGTTGATTTGGTGGAGGCGGCCAATTTTGAGCCGATCTAGGCGGTGCGTACGGAGAATTAAATTCGCCGGCTCCAGACATTGCAGAAAACGCTCGCTTACGCGACATGTTCTCAGAGTTAGGAGTTGGCGAAAAATCTTCAGACGGTCTACTTTGCAAAACACCATCTTGGGATTGCGGAAAAGGTGGTATGATGGCTCCCTCCAGATGGTTGATGCGAACCTCGAGCTCTTTGATGTAGCTGTCACTTTATCAGTCAGTCTTTCCACTTGCATCGATTTCTAAGGCACTTCTTTGGATATATTCAACTTACCCTTTACTAGGACCTCGCTTCATTGGCTGCCGACTGAATTGACAGTTTGTTCCCACTCTCTTACAATTGTTGCACTGTACATCATTGCCATCTCCGGTTGCATCACATTTGACTTTTTTGCGGCGACACTCATCGCATGCTCTAGATACCTTTGATCTCTTTCTTTGGGGAGCTGAACCATCATCATTCTCAAATTGACCACTCATATCCATTTGCCCTTGATTCATTTGTGGTGAACCCATCCTTCCATGCATATGATCAGGATGATATTGAGCGAGATGGGGTGGAGCTCTGGGATCGTGATTTTCATTAACTCCTCCCATGCTCATATTTGGTGCCAAGGTGCGCGACAATTGAGCTGCCAATATTTCTTCTTGACTAGTAATCTCGTTGCGAGGTTGGGTAGTTGGAGATCCATAAAAGGGACCAGCACTATTCTCGGCCGCGTTCGAGTTCGGATCGGGATATTGCTGCATGTTGGGCGCGTCGTTATGATTCATTTTCTTTGTCTATTCCTCATGAGCGCGAGAGAGAAAGGTGTTGTTCTTTTTCTTTCTTCAAAAAGGTTAGTTATATTCAATGTCCTTGTAGAGTTGAAAGCTGTTACAGATGGTGCGGTGCATAGTTGTGATCGATTCAACTTCGATCTAACTCAACCAATTTTGCTTCAATGAACTTACTTGAAAGATTTGTTTATACACGATATGTACGCGACTCAAGATTTCTTGTTTGTAATTCAGTCGTAATGTGGATGCTCTTTATACAGCAATTGAAAGTTGTCGATGATATCTTTTTGGAATTGTAAATGGGAATTTTCGGTATGGAAGAACTGTGACCCGAAGGAAATGCTTGTTACAAAGTTTAGAAGCTGTAGATCCAGGAAATGGCGCGACAAGGTTTTCCCTTAGCGTGGTGTAGAGTCTCGACTACAGATCCAATAAGATTCAAAAGAATCCGAGAGACGCTAAGAAGATTTTGTCAAGGTCTCATACATCGGCGATTATAAGCTCCGATGGCTGTTTGATCTTTTCCTGTCCAAAAAAGTAAGTAAGGAAAAAAGGATCAAAGGAACTTCCGGCCGTCTTTTATTGAAGATTGGTGGATGAATGAGTAGAGAAACTCTTAGGGAAAAGGAGGTAAAGGAGGAGGAGGAAGAAGTTTTCTAATGGCTGGCCATCCACTAACTTCAAGTATGGCTGTCAAATACTACAGTAAAACAAAGTTATTAATAGAGATTTCTTATGAAAATACCTAGGTATTCTATCCAAAAAAGAAAAGGCAAGAGATCAAGACGAGGGTTCGAAAGATTGAGTTATGAGTTACTAGTTTCACAATACCTTGTTTGTACTACTCACAATAAAACAATCTGGGAGAGGTCGGAGAATTTGATGACCTATCATTCGTTAGCTTTAAAGAGCTTGATCCTAAGGATACGGTAGATAGAGAGTACGGTATGGGGAGAGTAAGAGGAAGAGCTGAGTTGCCTTTTTTCTTATAAGGTAGTAAAAGTAGATATTCAAGTACTTACTTGCTAGAGTGGATAACTTTCACTAACCACTACCTCTTTTTTTCTTTCTTGAAATCCTATAAGTTTCGTGGTCGTTATATGTTATAATTGAGCTTCGGTTCTTCTACCTCTTTGATGAAGAGGGGGAGGGGAGGGGAGGGGTGTAACTTGCAAGCTACAAAAGTGGAAATGTGGGGGAACAAGGTATCTTTTCAAGCCATTCGATTTGATTTATTTAGAATCTGGAACAAATATAATACCGGCATACCTCGGAGCATTTACTCGAAATCATATAGCTACCTTCCTAGTAGTAGTTCATATATATCTATGTATACGTATTGCCTGTTACCTATAGAAAATCGAGATCTTAGCCTCCCGTCCTCCTGTTCTTCTTCTTCCTCCTCCTCCACAAATACGAAGACAAAAGGCTCTTCCCATGTAAGCCTTCGGGTGCCCTTGCAGGGAGGGTTGAGAAGGGTCTAAGAGATGATGTTACTCTTCGTACTCGCCATCTCTATGATAATTGGACACTATTGAATCATTCCTACCTGCCATGCCAAACATCCGCATAAATAATTCGGAGACGAGCACACATTGCATCCCGTCCATCCTTCCACAAACCTACACACATACACACACACGATTGAAATGCGACCTATTTGATCATTTGCAGTATCTACCTATGTATGCACAGTACGCAAATCCTATTAAGCCTAAACCATCACCCCAAAACCATATGCCGAGAATCCTAAGCATTTCACTGAATACAAGCCCTGGTATAAGACAAGGTATTCCACCCACCCCAAAAAGGTATTGCATTTTCCCGGAAGTAGGTGCTTATTTGTTCCGTTTGAGCTGCAGATTCCTCATCATGCGACGTAAATCCTATGGATGCAACTTGTTTTGAAAATAACCCTAGGTAGAGAAGAGGCCGAATGTAACGTTCAGCCGGCGGGGTATAAGATCTGCCTTCTTCGATAATAATATTAATAGGGACGTGTGTTTTTTATTTCTTGGCAAGCAGAAAATGCTTGGGGTTCGCATTACACTTGTTCTGTTTTCATCCTTCCTCTTTCTTCTTTGGTGAGGTAAACCTCGGGGAAATGTTTCAGGAGGCCGAGAAATCGAAATGCACAGTGGAAGGAAGATATTTATCCCAACCTCCTTCCCCTCAAGCTGGAAAGCATGAATCTAATTCTGGTCTGCAGGTTTCGATGAACTGTCAATACACCAATCTTACAGCAATCATACCCAGCATCGTACCCACCATCATCAATGTACATCTTCATATCGAGTTCAGTGAACTGGACGGAACATCGACGACAATTCGCAAATTATAAGCATTTGGTGTTTGGTGTTTGGTTGTATTCGAATTACTATTGAGCATCATTGGGAGACCGATGTTCGTGCTCTCACCACATGAACATGCTTACGGACCTTATCTAATGTTATAAAAGAATCATTCGCTGTAATGGGTGATCACGATCCATTGTCTAATCTATCAGCAGGTATGTGTGCTTGGTTATAGTAACATTGCGTGAAGCATATATTCAGAGGACGAGGAATGCATGAGGTATAGCTCGTATTTTTACTCTTTCGGCGAAATTGTTTTGCCAGCAGTATGTACCGGGTAGCAAGGGTGCCACGCGAAGTATTGATTTGTGGACGGAAAAACATATAAATTTGTTCTTCACATACGTATGAGCTTCTGGCAATAGTCATGCTACAGGCTGCACGAAGATATTTCTGGTCATGTTAAGTCGTATTCAATATCCACACAAAATCTATCAAAATTTCCTCCTGCAAGATGCTGCACTTCGTGTGCGAAATGTTACCGCCAATCTGTATATAAATTTACCAAATAAGGAATGCCATAAGTCATCGGCTGAAGTCGCTAAAGAAATTAGGAAGTCGGTCGAAGGCCAATTGCCTTTCCACTAGTGTTATTGAATCCAGACACGGCTTTCGCGTCTTCTGTCCTCAGTATTGATACCAGGAGTGTTTGCGGCCGTAAAGTCGTTCATCCAGAAACTCTCATCATCCGTAATAGGCAAGGAAAAATTATTCTCGTTGTCGAAGGATAAAGTTTGACCATTTTTGAGATTGTTGGGAAAGCCAGTCATGGGTAAGCCGTCGGCCGATGGTGCGATCGGTAAGAATCCGCTTGAAGCCCCTTTCATGAAATCATCCATGCCAAGGCCGTCCATACTGTTACTAGCGAGCATCTGCATTTGCGGTATGCCATTATAAGATGACGCTGTACTCAATCTATAACCATCAACATCCCCACCAAAATCAGATGCATCGAGATCAGAGCCGTACTGGTTGTTGGGTACGTTGCATCTGGAAATACCATTATCCGTCACGGCGCCAAAATCTTCCACTTCCGATATTTCTCCTGATGTCGAGGTAGACGTCAATGCTGGCTGATCGACACTGCAAAAATCAAACCCATTGAAAGATGGCGCTTGGCTGTATGATGAGGCTGCAAAGTTGTCGCTGTTGAAATCTAATCCATCGTAGAGGGACCAATCAATGGATGCAGAGCTTATACCAGCTGAAAACATTGGCTGCTCGAGATCTTGAACTGCGTTGCCATATGTATCAAATGAATAGTAGTGGTTGTAGTCTGAATTCAGATTTGACAAATCAAGAGGTGGTAGCTGCCCATTCAATTGCTCAAGAGTTGTTGTCGGACTGACAAGAGGGGATGCGTGCTCCGACCTGACCATTCGCTGCTCCTGTTGTGCACTAACAATCGAGTCTTTAATTTGAGCTTCGCTGTGCAGCGCATCGATAGTATTGGTATGTGGTAGGTTGTCTACGGACCTGTTTGCTAGTGATGATGGAGAGTGGCCGTGAATTGAGTGTGCTCTAGGTACGACGTATGGTAAACCACATTTGTGAGCCATATTGTTATGTTTGTGTACTGGCTTATGATGGCCATTCGTAAATATGGTCAAATTATTCTCGGACTGGGCAGTTTGTGCACGAGGCCGGCGTGGTTTCGTTGTTGCGGAGATGTTGCTGGGTGGCAATTCATCCGAGGCAGGAATAGATATCGAAGGTGCTTCGTCAGAATCAGATTCGGGTACGGGATCTAGATGTTCTTTCTTTACGGCGCAAGAGCAGCGGGCCCCATGGCTGCAACAACAGTCTGCTACATTGATATCAGAAACTGTCGTCGACAAGCCACTTGTATCCCCTAAGTGCTCACCCTGTGTATCTACTTCGTGTGGGCAAGCACCCTTCGTATGGCCTTTCAATCCCCCGCAGTCGCAACGGACATGTGCTGAACGAGATTTGCGCATTGTTCGACAATGGGTACATTGAGAAACTGGACGACCCTGGAAATTCCTTAGCACACTTGACTAGTGAGAAATGGAATTAGCATACCTTTTTGTTGATATGCTGTAGCGGTCGTTCCGAGTGATTGCAATTGCTAACACGGTGACCTCTGACGCAAGCGTCACAGGCCCATTTCTCCCCGTCGATTAACATCTTTAAAATATTGTCTTCGAGTTAAATAGTAATTCTTTTAGTTATTGGAGAGTAAAGGAGCTTAGGTTGATGTGAATTGATCGTAACAGTTCGTCGTCACTGACAACGGGAAGGAGAAAACCACCACCTTCAAGATGATAAGAGATGTTAATTGTATGCAGCTCAGTTGAACTGCAGAGTCGATATCATCGAGTCTTTAGAATAAAATAAAATTTAAGAGCGAAAATTGGGAAAGTTGCTCGAGGATATAAAGTTAAAATGCCGCTTCCGTGGTATATGCCTTTTGACTCCTAAATATGAAGATTTGGTTTCCGCAACGCCTTAATAAATGCGAGAATTGAAGAGGAGAGTGGAGAGTTTCTTTTCTTTTCGTATTCTTCTTTTTTTCTACAATTGGCAGAGCCTTGCACCGTACGGCGCCGGCTTAAAACAGCGGGACACCGAAGCCGGTTGTGGGCGACCAAGATATATGGTATTATCTCTTTGTTTTGTTGTAACAAAATTGAAAAGATATTTCAAGTGGGAAGGAAAAACAAAGTGGGTGATGTTTTCGAAATATAAGAGGAATACGGTAACCTTTTCTTTTTAAAGTTGCATGTTTGGTATTTAAAATTTTGAATGGAGCAGCACCAGTTTTTATTTTAGTGACCGCACACCACCACTCATCACTGCACATCTAAAGAGAAAAAGTAAAGTGAGAAGTACCGGTTAGTGGGGATTTCTTTTTGGTTTGGTTGCAGAATATAGTAATAATTTGGTCTGTACTATTACTCATAGCAGAATAAAAAAAAAAAACAAAAAAAAGGCACAGCAAAAGTTGGTTTGGTTTGGTTCCAATTTCCCCTTGAAAACTCGTAGGTTGGTTCGTTGGCTTTGTCGTCGTCGTTGTCGCTCAAACCTGTATATCTTGTATTATTTGTTGGATTTAATACCTACTACTAGTAGTATGTAGGTACAATAAGTGTTGGGGTACTACTGTTCATAAACTATCAATTTGTTTCTAATATTTCATTATATCATCATTATTTCATTTCGTTTTGAATGCCATTTCATCTATCAAAATTGCATATAAATGCAAGCATATACGTCGTTAACCCCAGAATCTTCAATAATGCCTTTTTATTGTGTATGTATATTGTAACTATTTCCGGAGTAATCATGGGGTAATATAAGTTATACTCCGTAGATATCTATAAATACCTAGAACTTTACATATGGTACCTGATCTGTTTCACTATCAACTATTCTACTGATACTTCATGAAGTTTACCAGGTAACATGAACATAAGTAACGGGCGAGTCTCAACAATTTACAATATTGTAGTAACCTTGAGAATATCTAGCCAGAAGTCGATAGAAATTATAAAATAAAGTGAGAAGATGGAAAACAGTCATCAGCTTACTGCCCGGTCGAATCATAGCTCTCCAAACTTACGTTATTAACCTTACAGTATGACCCGTTGGCTTTGCCTCTTGCAAACAATGACTTCAATCAGCGAATACGATTCAGAATCCGACAACGGCGACTCAGCCCCGACAATCAATACAATTTATCAACTTTACGAGAGGTTCTGGTCACACAGTTCCGAAAATTTATTTCTACGGCGAAACTTGTACTCTAGTGAGACTTCAATAGTACAGGTTATGTTGATATGGTACTTTGGTAATACATCATAGACACTTAAACGCCATATACGGAACTGGCGCATGAAGATATCAGACTTCACACTAATTATCTAGATAAAGATCGACTGCCAATCTCCCAAAATCCGCTGATAACCCCCAATGACAATTCACTTGCCGTTTAATCAAAAAAGAAATCTTCATCAAAGTAGTAGAACTGGAGGTTGCATATGTAAAGGTCTTGGTGAGCATGGTTAGTACTGTAGTGCAATACAAGTTGGAAAAGCCCACCAGATGGCTGGGAAATCCTCATGAACAATGGAGCCAGCTTAAGTTCATGCAGGATGCGTGTCTACATTTAGAGAGGCTTTTTGAAAAGCCGGGACAACATAACAGCGAGTCTGATCCTTCACCCCACGAAATCAATAAATGATCGAAATTTTCGCTACAAGTCTATTAATCCGCCTCCCCCGTCATAATGGAGTGTTGATATGCTAAACCTCTATTACTATTGGCTTTTGGATACCCTGTTGCCACGATGCTCCGGGTTGACAATGATAAACGACCTCGATAGGTGTAATATGATCATCTGCTCCTAGCAGCTTCTTACACAATCCCGAGAATCTTACGGACCGAAATTCTCCTATGACGAGAACATATAGGATGGGATTTCAATGGATAGCTGATAATCAGTCATTGAATTGTGTATTCAGCATGACTTGCATTATGCTGGGTTTCATATGATAGAGAGTTTACTTCTATCTAGTGAAGACTAAAAATTGTGAGGTTCTATCCGATATTAATCCTTTTACGCGAGCCGCGCGAAGAAAGTTAAAAACGCAATGCAACACCTTGATTCAAACATTATTTTCAGACTAATAATGCAAATACACCAGACCCCCACTGGCAAATAATGGGAAGCTTTCTTATTGACTTGAACGAGCTTCCAATCTCCCTCTTTTACCACAAAGTGCCCGCTTGTGCGTATCCCCTCATCTCACAGCCAAACAACCCTTGATACGACCAATGAAATAAATACCTCATTATCACGTGCACTTCATCCTTCTCATTGCTGCGCACGCTGCAATCTGTACGTTGCCCTCGACCGAAGACGCAAAAATATTTAAAGTACATGAATACTAGTAATAATGAATAATTCAAACGACCCTGGATTGCCAAGTCAAAAGATACTTCGAACTCTACGTGGGGCCAAGACAGGTAGAAGCTTTCTCGTCACATCTGCCGTGCCTATCTTGTGCTACTAAACTGCCGTGCCAAACTAGGAGTTTAATTTGAAACAAGAAAAAAAGTCGGAAAAGAAGAGATGTATTGTTTAGGTTAAATGGGGTAAGCCTATATATATATATATAGTATATTAAATAAGCTTCCTAATTAGGTTAGATTAAGGTTTGGGAAGGATAAGTTAATAATATGAGATTCGGATAATTTAATTAATGAGCGAATCAGGCGAAGTACGACCTTGTTGACATAGACTATACCAGGTGGGTAAGTACCATCAAGTATAAGATAATAACTCCCGGTGAGCCCTCATAATTCTTGAAAGGCCCCGCTACTTGATATTATCCAAAATCCAATTGATGAAACACGATATTTGAAATTTCCAGGCACAAGACGAGGACACCGGAACATTAACGAAGGCCTGAGTCTATACTCTCGATTCGCTTCCTTGCTAGTTCGGAAATTAAGCTATTCTGTATCGTACAATGCTGTGATGTGATATCTATTATTGCCAACCACGCTTTCAATTTTATCCCCTCCTTCCTCTCGCCCCCTCTCTCCCGAAATATGCACCAAGCAAATTTGCGAGCCAAACCAAGCCAGATATCTCATATCAAACATCTCAATCCATATCCGTTACCATCCATCCAATAAACGCCAATACCATTTTATGAAAACCCATCCGTCCATCCTCCCACCCTGCCCAACAGACCCACCCCATCTCCCACAGCCTTTTTTTTTTCCAATAATCAATACAAATCTCTCGTAGATCCTCAAGACCTTAGGAAATGGGACCAAAAGGATGTGGGGCCGGACCCGAGGGACTAGATGATGAATTTCTCGCTTTTCCCTTCCCTTTCTTCGAGCTCGCAGAAGCAGGCGTGTCTCCCGCGTCCGACTTCCTTTTCGATGGTCTCGACCGCTTAACCTTGTTGATTGGATTTCCCGATTTAGGCGTATAGCCGCCATCATCACCTTCGTCTCGCTTGCGTTTACTTTTTCCAGTGGAAGGGCCTCCCAAACTGGCATCGTAGCCGAGCCCATCTTCTTCCACAATTTCGAGAGATTCAAGTTGGGTGGGAGTGGGTATGACGGCGCGTTTGCCGGCGCCACGGAGGGCGCCGGGCTTGCTGTTGCCTCTTTGCGGGCCGTCACCTTCGCCATCTTGCAGAAAAATCTTGGGCTCGTGGTGACGAAGCCAGTTGAGAACACTGTGGGGGTTCTTGAGGGCGAGGTCTTGGGTTGAGGTGGGGTAAACCACGTTTCTTTGGGCGGGGGCGATACCGGTTATGGCGTCGATCTCGTAGAGATATTCGTCAATTCGTTCAGCGGAGAGGTAGGAGATGGGCGATGTTTTGCCTGCTGGTGCTTCGAGGGAAGCTAGGAGGTCTGGCGAGACTTGAGAGTTCTTCAAGGAAAGGTGTGGAATGGTGGACATGAGTTGTGCGAGGGATTTTGATGGTTTAGTGGCTTGGGATTCTTTCTCCTTGAGTAAATCGCATATCTCTTTATAGACGGATTGCCCTTCAGGACTGGTATTTTCGGCGGCTTTCGCAAGGTCTTCGGTTGATATTAGAGCTGGGACATCGGCGAGGGCAGGTGTTCCGATGCTTAAATCAATGCGCTTGTCGACTGGTATTTGTGCGGAATTGTTGACATCGAGAAGTAAATCTAGTATTCGACTGTGCCATATTAGTGTTTGCTCTAAGATCAACCAGAAGAAGATATTGCTAACTCGTTTTCTTGCGCCAACCTCTTTGCAGTCTCATCTGCCAACTGTTCTTCCATAAACAATGCATTACTTTGTCGCATCACCTCATCAAATTTAATTCGCATCTTCCGATACTTCTTTCTAATTGCGCTCATGTTAGCTATGCTTGTAGGGGATTGTTTCAAAGAGTTAAGAAATTGTGGTCGCAACTTGTTGGACTGATTGCAGTTCAAAGGGCTTTAAACAAACAAGACCATCAACGAGAGGGGTTACTCGATGTCCTTCAAAGTAGATACTGCTACTCGGATATAGCAAAACAATAACAAATAACATACTTGAAAGATCTATAAGGCTGCTTTGGTACATCAGGGTGGTTCTGAAGGAGTTCTTCTTGATAAGCAGTACCGATACTTTCCCCATCAACACTGTCCATGATTTCGAGATACGCAGATTCAATTGAGAGAAGATTGAAGATTGAAGATTGAAGGTTTATTAAAAAGAGTAAATGGTAGAAGAAGGATAATATAAGGAAATGACACTTGGTCAAGTTTTATGACAGAGGAGAATATGGAATGGAAACATTTATCTTATTATTATTCACATTGACCAAATCAACTTCCAATAATTTTTGAAGGTTTTAGTTATGGCGCGCGCGCCTTGGTGAAAGCTTTCCAACCCCCGTACTGATCTATCTCCAGCTTCATTTTAGTGAATTTCTAGGTGTGAAAATAGTAAATAATAAAATATTGACCAATCAGTATATTTTAAAATCTATTAAACTCATTCTATAAATGGCTACAACCGGGACAACATTATTCCCGTTTCCGATAATACCCTGGTCTCAGTCTATACAGGAAAGTTTCTCGATAAGAAATTTTAAATGGATTTTTAAATTTCCAAGGTTTAATTCTACAAACAATTTTCAACCCAACTTACCTTCACAAGATCATGCCATTCATTGCAGAATCGAATACTATGAAGACAACCAAAGATAGTAAGAAAAGAAAGGCCAATGCCATATCTGAGCAATTAATTGTTAATTCAACAACCATTTCCGACTCTGAAATGCCCGATGTTGTAGCACCTCCCAAATCGAAGAAAAAGAGCTCGAAAAAGGAAAAGCGAACTAAGGATGCTGTGAAAGATGCAGCTCAGGTTGAAGCAGAAGCAGAAGCTAAAGTTGAGGTGGAGGCTGAAGTTGAGGTAGAAACCAATGTTGAGGTTGAAAGTGAGCAGGGAGACAATGAAGAGGATCAATCGATTGAGGCGCCACCTTCTAAGAAGAGAAAGTCGTCTGTCGACGAAATCGAAGTAGATGTTACACTGCCCGAACCTCCCTCGAAAAAAGCTCTTCGTCGTCTTAAGAAAGGCAAACCCCTGCCACCTTCCAAGTCCGGCGCAGAACCTTCCCCAGAACCGGAAGCAAAGAAAGAAGTAGAGAAACGATCCGGTCATGGTGTCTGGATTGGTAACATGCCATGGAGTGTATCAAAAGTTGAGCTATGCAAATGGCTCGTCGAGATGTCAGATCTCACCGAGGAGAGTATCACACGAGTACATATGCCTGGTCCCAACGATAACAAGCCGGCGAACAAGGTGGAAAAGAAATTTGGCAAACCGGTTCATAATAAAGGCTTTGCTTATGTAGATTTTCAGTCGGAGGAACACGTCAAGATGGCAGTTGAGTTATCAGAGCAATTGCTCACAGGACGACGATTGCTCATTAAGGATAGCAAATCCTTTGAAGGACGGCCAGCGAAGGAGGAAGCACGAATTGATGGCAAGCCACCCAGCAAAAAAGTATTTGTCGGAAACTTACGTTTCGATGCTACGAAGGAGAGTCTTATGGAACATTTTGCGCCATGCGGCACTATAGAGCACGTTCATGTTGCGACATTTGAGGATTCAGGAAAATGCAAAGGTTATGCTTGGATTAGATTCGAAGATATTGAGGCTGGACAGAA
>JWJA01000250.1:0-11340 GCA_000812885.1 Lanzia echinophila
TATTTATAAATGGACTACATCCATTCATGAATTATAATTATTGACGTACAGACCGGAACAGATATTTTAAGGATACTCATCGTGGGATTAACCCCTTCGATGTTATCTCAACCACCAAGGACGAATTATATCGGATCTCCACTTTGTGCCGCAGTTTTTGGTGGACATGTAGAGGCCGTTCGTATACTATTGGATGCCGGTGCCGATGTCAATGCGTATGCTGGCGGCGTTAAGAGTGTTTTACGTTGTGCTTTGGGGTTTTCGACTTGCAATACCAACACCGAAGTTGTAGAATTGCTACTTCAACGTGGGGCAGATGTCAACCCTACCCGCATGCTCGGTATCCGTGACCTGCAACCATTGTACCTAGCTTTAAATCGGTGGCCGATTGAAATGGCTGAGAAGCTTTTGCAACGAGGGGCAGATGCTGAGGATGCGCTGCACATTATTTTGCAAAAGCATTTTCATATCGATCAACTGAAGCTGCTACTTATGCATGGAGCAGACGCGAATAAAATTGCCCTTATGCATGACTATGGTTACGGCACATGTCTACATATTGCTTCGGCACTTGCACGTGCTGATGTAATTGAGACGCTTATAGCGCATGGAGCAGATATAAATGTATGCACTGATGATATTGGTTATCCGATTCATGCCGCTGCATCGGAATTATATCATCCCGGGTCAACCCAAATCACAGCAAGAAGTCGATTGGAGACTATAAGGCTACTTTTGAGCGCAGGAGCAGATGTAAAGGCACACGGGGGGGTCTTCTGTACCACATTGATTGCCGCTATTCATTCCAGACAGACGTGTGGATTGATAAAATCTTTTATACATTCGGGTGTGGAAGTAGACTGTTGGGGTCCCATGGGCAATGCGTTACTACTCGCAGTTTCCAGACACGACTTGGAAGTTGATATCGAATGGCCCTGCAAGCTGGAAGTTGTGAAGACTCTGCTCAATCATGGTGCTAGTAAGTGCGCAGAAAAACATTGGAAATTGGTGTGTTTGGCTGCCAAGAGAGAAGCCGAAGCAGGCCGCTCACAAAGTAAGGAAATTCTGTCGTTGATAGACCATTGGAGTTTAAAGAGAAATCTGGAAGTTGAGATTCAACCTTCAGAAGAAGTGAACAGTGGATCCATGAGCGATCTCGAGGAAATGATGCGCGCATGGTGTAAAATCGGGAACGAAAACTTGTTGCCTTGGCCGGCCAGAAATTGATGATTTATGTATTTTGGAGACTGGTCTAGTATTCAACTGGGCCAATCTCACCGGACGTAGTTCATTGGATGAATTAAACGCTCGGGCTCGTAGCTTCCGCGTCGGGCACCCAATCTGTTGACACAATTTCATTTTTTTGAGAAATAGCGGTGGCTATTTCGTGGTTTGTACTCTATGCAGTAAGGTTTAAAGTTCTCGCTTAATTTTGCGTGCAACTCTTTCAAAACCTTGCCGAGTACATTTATAATGAAATATGTATTTGAAGCTGTGGCGTAGTATCGTGTGCTGTGTGTTGGTTGTCACTCGGTTGGAAGATATTGATATTATGTGTTTGAATGAGCGGTGGATAAATCCAAAATCCTGAGTTGTGGTTAGGGGAGGAGGGGATGATGCTTTTCTTTTTGATAGTTGGGATGATTGGTTGGATTGGATTGAATCATGGTAGAAATTTCTTTGGATGACTTGGAAGAAGGATGGTTTTACGCTGTAGTGGCGAATTCGGGCTGGATTATAGTTGGGAGAGGGATTCTGTGGGAGTTCGGATAGAAGATGGGGTTTGTTTACTTTCGTAGAATTCTGAATATTGAGTTTGAGGTAGTTGTATAAGAGACAGCGGTTTAGTTGTTTAAAAAGTGTAGACTGATAGTTTTGGATGCTTCCATTGATCTCAGACTTCAAGTAGTGCACAATGGTTATTTAGTATTTTTCAATTCAAGATACTTTGATTCTCTACAAAACCCAACCACCAAGACGGTCACCTGAGCTGGCTGCTCCATTGCGAATGTTAGACTACGCAATGATGCTAGCAAGGTGATATATATAACTCTTCGCTGATGTCCCATAACTCATTATAAAAGAAGCGCTAGTCCGAGTATCTGCGCCCCCCCTTTCCCAACGCTAAAACTATATATACTGTACATGCGCTCCAAAACACCAAATGATAAATCCACCTCATACGCTCATAAACTTTGAACTTCCACTTTCGACCCAACCGCTTTAATGACTGATATATTGGAAAACAGCGCTAACCTCCGGTTCCCCGCACTCCTGCCTCAACAACAGGTCCTGAATAGGAGCCAGACCACTATTCACAAAATGATTCCACGTGCTCGTATCACCATACATCATCGCCGCACTTTTGATATACTGTTTCCCATCCGGTTTACATCTCTTGCACTTAAATGTATCATGCGTATCACTGGTTGTATTATCTCTGAATTGGAACAATTCTCGCAAGCTGTCCAGACTGAAATGCCTTTCGACGTCTTCAGCAGAATCGACGACACAGGACGAGAGAGATTGTTTGTGGGATTGACGTTGGAAAATCTTCTCTTCGATGGTTCCAGTGGCAATAAATCGGTATACAAAACAATCTTTCTTTTGCCCATCACGCCACACACGTGCTAAAGCTTGCTGGTCAGCGGCTGGATTCCAATCGGGATCGAAGAGAACCAGGCGATTTGCACCGATGAGATTCAGACCACAACCTCCTGCTTTACTGCTAAGCAGGAAGACGAATTCTTGCCCTTCGGGATCATTGAATTTGTCCACTAGCTTTTGACGTTTCGTTACATTCATTGTTCCGTCAAGGCGAAGAGAGCCGTAACCGCGATGACGACATAGCTTGTCAAACATGTCAAGAGTTTGTGTGTAATTGCTGATGAGCACAATTTTATCGTTGGTATCTTGACGGATGCGTGCGAGCATGCGGTCGAGAACTTGCATTTTGCCCGAGTACCAAGGCTTGACATCGCGATCACGGCCGCGGCCATCTTTTGGCACATAGTCTTCGGGCCAAAACTTCTCGCATCCTGGGAGATCTTCCGAAAGGTTGAGTAGATCAGGGTGATTGCAAAGCTTTTTGAGTAGGCCAATTGCCTTTAGAGGCTGGCTTCCTTTGCCTCTTAAGAGGGCCTTGATATCGGGACTGGTAATGAAATGGTTGTATAAATCAAGTTGGAATGGTGCGAGACCGCAGAATACAACGTGCTCGTACTTGACTGGCAGATATTTCGACAAAATGTCGTTCGTTCGGCGGATGATGAATTTGTTGACGACATTGAGAAGATCCTTGATGCACTCATCGCCTTTTTGTCTATCCTTGTCGCTCCCGGCTGCGTCTCTGCCTCTCTGAATGGGTAACTCGTATTTTTTGCGAAACTCCACCCGAGTACCCAGCAAACCAGGATTTGCAAAGCTAACGAGAGAAAAGTATTCTGTCAGATCATTCTGAATTGGTGTTCCAGATAAGATCACCCGCCTGGTGACATTCAAACTATTTAACGCAACAAATGTTTGACTGTCGCCGTTTTTTAGTCGATGACCTTCGTCGCACAACATCAATCCAATCTGAGTATGTTTGAGCTCATCCACATAAAGTCGTAAAGTTTCGTAAGATACAATGATAACAGGTCTTGTAACAGCTCGACCACTCGCTATCGCCCATTGTCTTAGTTGCTGTATCAGCTCCTCTTTTGAGGCTTTTCCGTCGATCGCAAATGGTTGGATTGCATCCGGACCTAGCCACTTTACCAATTCATTCGCCCAGTTCTTGACTAAACTCGACGGGCATGCGATAATTGCCTTGCTAATGGTAGGCTTTCCAGCGTCAGGGGATTGTTTGAGTAGTGTCCACATGAGAGTAATGCATTGCAATGTCTTTCCCAGACCCATCTCATCTGCCATAATACAACCATTCGCCCGCTCTTCCACCATTCCAGTAACACATCTATACATAAATTTGACACCCTCAATTTGATGAGGTCGGAGAACTTTTGCAAGTCTGGGATCAATCACGACGGGAACCTTCGGCCTTTCCCCCTCCACGACCTTCTTGATACCCAATATTTCCGCCAAACTTTTATGTGCAAGAGGTGCATCTAATTTTGGCTTCTCGGCTTCGCCATCCTTCGTTTCTGCTTTCTTCTCATCGTCCTTTTTTGCTTCTTGTATTGTGCGCGGTTTCTCATCAATAGTAGGATCGTACAAGACAATCGCGAACTCCCCGCTTGGGTCATGCAACGCCTTGGCAATAAACATGGCACCTTGTCTTAACCCGAGTGTCGGTGGAGGCCGACTCGGGTTGTATCCACCGACATTCTTGTTTATTAACGGTACTGAGAAGCGTTTCCTGAACATTGTATCTTTATCTTTAACCTGGAACACGGGAAACTTGTTCGTTTCCCTATTTGCGAGAGCTAATCGATCTTCATTTGTCCAGGGCTTATCTCCATCATCTTTATCACCATCGGCCCCGCCATAATCTATCTTTCGTCGTTTTCGAGTGGGTTTATCTGAGGTTCGAGTGATTGTGGCTGATCCGGGGCACCTAAAGGGCTTGACCAATTTATCTACCGATTGAGGAGTTCCTCCGTAAAGTCGACCTCTTTGAGTTGCAGGCGGCGCGCTGCTGGGCGCATTCTCTTTATCATCGCCTGCTGTGATCTTAAATGGTTGCTTGAGTCGGTTAATTGTTTGAGGTGTTGCTGCTGCAAGTCCAATCCTTTTTTTGTTTGGAGCGGGAGTTGATGTTCGCGTCTCGTTCTCGCCTTGAGGGGTACTCATTGTATCGTACAATTAACTGCGACCGGTAAACAATGCTTCCCTATGTGCGTTTCTCTCCGTCGATTATAATTGTCGATGTTGTGATGATTTTGGTTTGATGTGGCAAACACAAGTGAGCCGACTTCACGCGACGCGACCTAGTTTTTAGGCTACTCCTAAATCATCGCGGTTTCACGTGACACAGTCTCGCGAAGTTATTTCCGTGTTTGGGAATTAGTTCTAAAGTCCAAGTAAAAAAGTTAAAGCACGACAACATAATTTCTGCAATATATGCACATTAATTTCACAAGTACACGACTGATCGACGTACATGGAGAGTTGTTCAACTACTTTAGCTATCATCCGTTGGCTTCTTATCTTATCCATAGAAGCGGACCGATCCCCCGCGCTAGTTTGTGAAGACCCCGCCTTCTCGGTTTCCCCATGTGATAATTCTCAATTTGTCAAGTTGACAAGTTCTTGTACCAAAGCCAATGTTCGTCATATGACTCAGGTAGTTCATTTGACTGTCAAATCATCGGGTCTTCATTCTGCCCATTTGGCGAAGACAGTTGTCTGTTTTTGACTTGCGATCCCCTCAAGGGAAACCATTCTTCTTTGTCTATATTGTGAAGCAAATCAAATCTAGAGCAAAAATTCGGAAGAATTAAGGGATTTGGGTTGATGAACAGCTGCTATACATAGCAAATTATTGCTGGTAACATTCCTGAAGCATGTCAGCAGAATTCTGGGCCGGTTATATTAGCGGGGCTATCAGCATTATCATCGGGAATCCTCTCGACCTACTCAAAGTCCGACTACAAGCGTCTTCGTCACGCTCCCAGAGACCATCTCTCCCAGCACCGACAGCTGTTCCATCACCCGCTACGTCCAGGTTCGCAACTCCCAACTCATTTGTGAGGGGAACAGCCGCACCGATCCTCACGAACGGCGCTCTCAATGCTCTCCTTTTCGTAACATACAACCGCACCCTCCATCTCCTAGATAACTCGGCCGATCACAATGTTCTACCTTCTCTGTGGTCTACCTTCCTAGCAGGTACGATCGGCGGACTCTGCTCTAGCATAATCTCTACCCCTACAGAACTAATCAAATGTCGCACCCAACTCTCATCTCCACCCACCTCATCTTACTCCGTCTTGAAATCTACATTACGGACTACCGGTCTCCCAGGCCTTTATTTCGGTGGTGTGGTGACGGCTCTGAGGGATAGCATTGGTTATGGCTTTTATTTCTGGTCTTATGAGTTATGTTCTCGTTTTTTCTCTCTACATTTTCTGTCTCAAGAAAAGGAATCTAGCTCGCGAGAGGAAGCTGTGAAAATACTTCTTTGCGGAGGCATTGCTGGTGTTGTTACATGGGCTAGTGTATTTCCCCTCGATGTTATAAAGACTAGAGTTCAAGCGCAGATTTTACAAGTAAGAGGGGAGCTGTCACCTCTTCTAGAGTCTCAAGGAATACAAAAGAGAAAAGGGGCTATTGCGATAGCCAGACAGGCTTATAGAGCAGAAGGTATGGGTGTGTTTTTTAGAGGCTTAGGAGTATGTAGTCTGAGAGCTTTTATTGTAAACGCAGCACAGTGGACAGCTTATGAGTGGATTATGAGGGAGTTAGGTGGCAAGAAGGATATCAAAATGAATAGTGCCGACCTCTTGGATTAAGGACTAGAATGAACAGTACTCTACAGGCGAAACGAGGTCGGTGCCCGGCAATAGAAGACCAATATAGAATACAGACGTTTGGGTATAGCCTTATTCAAAGGAGCAATTTCTCGCATATGGGACATTCTTCAGTTTCGCGCGGCAGTACAACTCCTCATTCTTAGCTCATCGGGAATATATGTTTATAGGGCGACATTCGGGAGACGGATGCTCTCATTCGGCGAGCAAAACCAAGTAAGAGGTTTCGCTAATATGTTGCTCAACTCAAGTGAACATGTCATCATGGTCCATTCTATGACGATCTCGACAACAAGACGCTTAATACACAATTGCGAAATCCTAGAATTACAGTATACGCTAGGCAAACATGATGGCTCTTCTAGACATCCTTTGCTCTGTCCTACGCATTATCATTAGGTAAACCGTAACTACATACAGTACATACAAAATTGCCATCTTTTCCTTCTCCATTCCTTTTCCCCACCCATTTTGTTTTCCTCTCGTCCAATTCATTCAAACCATATATACAAGAAGTCTATACCACTGTCCTTCATCCTCCCTATTAGTCCTAATGCCCACCTCTCCTAGCCATATAACCATTGCCCCTCCTCGTCATTCCATTCATACCTCCCCCAGCCCCACCGTTAACCCATCCTGCACTACCTCTCCTTTTATCTTTACCATCTTCCGAGCTTGCTGTCAACGCGTGCCACATATCCAGGATACCTGCTCTATGGGCTGGCAACATGCTATATTGGAGGGAATAGAGGTTCTTGCGATGAATCGGAGGAACAAATTTACCGGTTGCAAGGCAAAGAAGGACGCGAGGCGATGCATAGTGTTTGCGGATGCGATGACCAAGTTGAAAATATTGGTGGAACATGGCGCGAAATGTGAGGGGAACAGACTATTAAGATTTCGGTCAGTAATTAACAATGACAATGAATGAAGTTCCCATACTTTGAGGTAGATATATGAGGTTGGTGGAGGGGAAGGAGTATCAGGTATCTGAATGGCAAGTTGTTGGGTATCTCGAAGTTCAAAACGAATGCCACCTTTTATAAGTTAGCATGGCAATTTACAAAGTTAGGGAAAAGGACGAACCTGGTAGCCGTTGCGAGTCTTTAAGTCGTAACATTAAAGCAAAAAGTGGGAAATGATTCAGGCATGCAAGCAATGTGTCTAAAACGGCTTTGAGAGAGATGATTGTCATGCGTGCGCATGCGAAAGTCAAGTAAAATACAATGACTGTTGGGAGAAGGAAAAATAGCAGGGTAAATAAAATTGTGCCGAGAAGTAACTGATCGAGATCATAGTCGCATGAGTCGATACGTTTCCGAAGTACGTTGTGTTTTTTGCCGCGGAAAAGTTGAAATAGGGACAATAAGATGGTATATTGCCAATTGAATATACGGGCAGATGCCATATAAAATGAGTAGATGTGCATTGTGAGTATGGAAAGTAAATCAGAGAATAGAGCAATTGGCATACTCGCACCAGCAAAGCTAGAGAAGCCAATAAACCATATTAAACGTGGTAATACCGGCCGTAGAGCCTCGATACAGCCTGGGAAGATTAGACGAGTAGGTTTAGCAGGGGGAAGAAGGTACGTACTTGACCAATGATCGATGACCCACAAGAATAAGTCACCCAGGAAGGCGGCTAACTCCGTATTAAGCTTCAAACCAGCAGGCCAGTCCATTAACCAGGTTATGGTCCTCTGTAATGCCGCTATTGAATATGTGCTCAGGACTGTGCTGATTGTTTCGGCCACCCAGGTAGAATTGTCTATTATGTAGGAGCCAAGTGCAATTCCAATGATCACATCGTTCGCGACCAACCAGAGACTATTATAGAATCGTATATAGTCAGGGTGGCTTGTCGTCACACTGCTCCAATCTCTTTTCCGTTTGCGAAGTGTGACGTATTGCATAGGCCAGTAGCAGAATTGTTGTAAACGGATCTCAACTTGCTGAGCCGTGGCAGATATATCCTTCAAGGCCGCATAGTCTGGCTTTGCTCTCCACTCTAAAACCAAAAGGAGAGCTTCAGCAACAAGCCTGTGACACACAAGACCGATTACGAATCCGCGCCTTATTATTGGATATATGTAGAGAGTGATCACTTGCCATATGGCAACAAGTACAAAATCACGCATTGTGGTTGCAGACTCTACCACTCGTTCTGATACGCTCAAGCTCCTCCTTGATCGGGCACCAACAAGCGAGATGTTCTTTTGCAACAGGTGATGCACCTCCCAGGCACAGTTGATTTGGTTGACAATTCTTGGTAGCGCAAGTTCCTTTTGTGACGGTGGATGTTTCACTACTGAGTGATATTTAAGCTTTTCGACCAACTCTTGAGCTTGCTTCCTCTGCCTCATCTCTTCCCGTTCTTCCTCAGCATCCACACTACCGGGCGGGTGGAACGTCATTTCAGCTTTATCTCCTAGTGCTAACGATATTGGCTTCAGAGATATGTATTGCATCCTATTTGGCAAAGGTCGATCAAACATAATTATTTGAATTGTTGATGCTCGCGCGCAGGATATCTGAGGTAGTTTATATGCCGATCCCGTAATTGCGCGCATTTGGAGAGTGTCAACTTCTACCTTGGGAGAGTTTGCCAAGCCTAAGACTTGCATTGAAGATTGTCCACACAACTCATAAATTCGCTCGATTGGATGGATTGCATTTCGGAATAGAGTTCCCACTTTGAGAGCATTTTCTACACTGCGCGCCTACCACGACGTCAGTCAATTTTGCCTTCATAGCCTGAACACCACTCACTTCGACATCCTCTAATATTGCAACCACGAATACATCGAGACCAGAATTCCTCCAACCGACAATTATACCGGGTGAGTCACATCTCGGTATATCCCTTGGCCAGAAAATCCTCATCAATCCATCATGATCGGGCATGACAGATACACACAATGCTCGTTTTAGCTGCTGATCCCTCAAAATGAACCCCTACGTCGCAATTGTTCTCGTGCGGATATTCCAGCGTTGCCGGACCTTGGATGCTAACACAACACATTAGAGATGCGTCGCCGTAGTTGAAGGGTTTCCATACTAATGTCGCTTCTCTCGTCGCGAGCCTCTCCACCGGGATGATGAACAAAAAGAAGAACAGGGAAAGGATAGCAAATCCTTTGAGCGTGCGTGCCTATTCGCAAAACAGTTGTTAGTAAGATTTCGTAAAAACGACAAATTGGCGTGGGATGCTGCTAACCACCACTCCGTGATCCCATGCGAATATTGCGAGCTCATAAAGTCTTGTAACCAGATCCCACCTCGCAGTGATATAGCCAGCTACGAAGATCGCAAGTGTTAGAATAGAGAAAGGGTGCATGAATCTTTTCCTATCGCTGGCGCATCACCGTCTAATCGTATGAAAATAAGGTCTGAGAAGAGCAGTTTATGAGGTTGGTTGCAGATATATGTTGTTGACCCAAGAAAGGTTGTAAGGTGAATATGAGTATTTTGGTATTGGTTGAGGGTGAAGTATTGAGGTGCGATTGTAGTGGTATTGTCAGACTCATTCCCATATAGTCATTATAATCCGTAGTCCAGAATTTGGATAGGGACAGCTTGAGCGTGTGGAGAACTTGGGATACATGCTACTAGAGGTACCTGATACCGAATTTTAAGACTTATCTAAATTTGGATAGTGTGAATTTATTGTTTTACGGGGTAATTTTATCCAATAAATAAAATTTCAATCTTCGGAGCATGCATTTTAAGGTTAGCACGACGCTCTCTCTTGCAACACTCTACCTACGGTAGGTAACACTTTCTAGCTACTGATACATAGTCACGGTGTCAAATGTTAATTGCAGTGTATACTGACATCAAATGGTACTTTTGTATCATGGCTATATTCTCTGTCACCAATGCTTTTGTGTAGAATTACCTAGATCTACTAGGTATGTAGGACCATGGTGTATTGTAGAGTGTTATTATACATTTCCCCAAAGTAGAGTCGAGTCCCCTCATCCTCCTAACGCCGCCAATGATCATGTCATATCCATGGGATTTATAAATTGTACAGAATGAAGCTAAAGTTATGTTATGTTGCTGAGTACTAGGTATACTGTGAGAACTGCATTTGAGGAAATGGAAGGAAAACTTACATCAATTCCGTCGCATATTAAATGCATCATTTTCCTTATGATCTTCACGAGCCTCATCAAGCATTTTGTCAATGCCGCGCTCTTTTAAGGCTCCCTATTTGACTCGTCATATGATTAGAATCGCATTCAGAACTGCTGAAGTGTAGTTTTTCCAAAACTTACAGTTAAACATTTCCTGTAATCTTTGAAAAGAGCATCGCACTCATCCGTGGTACCTTTACCGCGAAGGTATTCTATTTGTATATGTTAGTTGTATGATCTTTGGGGGGCCAAGGTAAAATGATATGATATGATACTTACTTTCGCTGTACCATTTTAAGAAGCACGAATCATATCGTCTATAAAGCTATATTAGTAATGTAATAAGTGATATATATCATGAATTTTGTGCATGAAAATAAGAAATTAACCCCAAAATACATACTCCTTGACCTCATTACATTCCGGAGCAAGTGATGCAGACATTGTACTGTAGTTGAAGTATTGTTAGAATTATGTCGAGATTTCGAGATTTCGAAGTGATTTTGCTTCGCTTTCTTTGACTGTCACTTCCTTTTCACAAAAGCAACCTTTGAAATCAAATTGGATAGTAGGTAGAGGTAGTAAAAGGTAAATATACTGGTAAGTCGCTCAACAAATAGTAAGTTCTAATGTTAAACCCGAGGTTGGAAACTTAATACCGGCAGAAAAAGGAAAAGGAAATGGAAATGGAAATGGAAACGGTGGAAATAGTGTGGAGAGGAAGAGACC
>JWJA01000270.1:0-16179 GCA_000812885.1 Lanzia echinophila
GATATATATCACTATAGTGAGGAGTATCTGACGTGTGAAGCACGCAGTGGAACAAGATGGCAGTTACAATTAACTTGCTGTGATTCAAAGGCCCGTGATCTTCTGATATCTAACCAAACCAAAGAAAAAGCTCGTCCAACCAAGATGGGTGTCCTAGCCTGCTAACTAGGTTACAGTGATATGGACTTCACTTGAACCTAATAATCCCCCTATATAAAAGTTTCATCATATGGATTTCATTTCGAGTTCAACTTTAGCTTCCAATGTTGCTACGCTTAGAATACCTTGTATACAATATCTGGATAGTTTGATGCTTAGGGCAGGCACAACTAGGTCGTAGCGAGGGGCCTTAAGTACCTGCATTGCTTGTATGCTGGATAATGCGGGTATTTCAAATACTTCTTCAATACTTATATATCTATTGCTTTGAATAGTCGATATAGTTAGAGGTATAACTCATAGATTTTGCCTCCCAGGTTAAAACTACTGTTGCCTTTACTATTGCTTATAATACTTGTGATGGGTATTCTCAACTCGAGCTGTTAGCTATAAATATTCATTTACTAATGGATGCAATAAAAATTTGATTAATCATTAATTTTTGTAAACTCTTAACGAAGAGTTATTTTATACTTGATCATTTAACCCTTAAAATTTAAAGTTGAATAGATCAATGTTTGAGAAGTTATTAGAGATTGAAAGTTGTGGCGTAGTGAAATCTTTATTGCAATTACTGGTGATCTGGCGAATTAGATAATTACGTGAACTTCTCCTTAATCGTTCATGTACTCAGTTTAGTATTGTATTCAATTTTATATATGAACTAAGATAGAATCATTTGTAGTCAGTTTCTTGCCCTAGCACCGTTCTCTCCATCCGTAACCCAGTTCCACAAACAAACCCCAAAAAGAAAATAAAACACGCTGAAATTAAATCCTAGTCCTGTATACCCGAGGATCCTAGAACCAGTCGTGGTTGACTTAGGATGTAGCACCGGGGCCAGAATTGCTTCAGTCCGACGGAAACAACCTTCATATCGACGCCAAAAGTCTTCCACACACATCTGCTTGCACTTCAGGAATTTACTCATCAACGCGCTTCTCATCTGACGACATGACACGCCTATCTGGTTCTCGTGTTTCCCAGCCAATCAAGTAATTTTCCTCCAGCATAGATTCCACCTGAATGTCACGCTCACTAGACTCATGATCCCATCGATAGAGGTTACTTCTAGCAACCCTGATTTCGAAGTATTGTTTATCCATATCATTAACTGCTTCTGCAAAATGTTTCCTAAATCCCATGACATCCTCTGCGTCATAATAAAGACTGCATTTCTTCAATGCAATCTCGCGTGGCATAGTCTTGAAGTACTTCTTTAGAAAACTTTGGATGCTTCGAAACTCGATTCTTGTTTGGTAGTCAAGTTCACGCTCAAAGCTGTTTGCATAATCGTCCAGCAGCACCATGGCCTCGGCGAATCTGCATTCCACGTCCGCGTTGGAGACAGTACTGAAAGGATCAAACATATCTCCGTTATGTTTGTTCAATTTGACAAATTGCACTAAATTGCTCGACGCCATTTTAATGTTCTGATACTGGCGCTCAAGAAACTTAACAGCTTTCGATCGATGGGCCTTGAATTCTGATATCCTGAAGATATGGTCCCTAGTCACAGTCTGTGCTTCCGCAAGCGCAGCTTCAACTGGGTGTTTATCGCTGCACTGATAAGGATTCTTAATCATATACGTTGAGCCATCCAGGTATGAATTCCGCGAACTCTTATCCATGCTTGCCTTGAACAGGTCGAATCGTTCGAAACTTTGAGCGTAAGCCAAAAAGGCTGGCCACATCTGCTCAAGATGCTCGCAAGTCGAATTCCCTTGGAGTAATCGCGTTAACTTAACTAGACCCCTTGGGGGTGGTCTCATAAATGGAGACGGCGTCTCGGAAACCTTTTTGGCGAATGAAAAGTCGGGTATCTCATTCTTTTCTGCGTCTCGGAAGGTAACTTTCTCCACTTTGCGAAATAGCTTGAATGGGATTAGCATCCCTGTTAAACTTGTATGATAGCCACGTCCTCTCCAGCATAGTTCTATTCCACGGGGAATCACTAATATCTCCAGAGACCTTGGAGCGTGGAGAGACGCTAGCCGACAGAACATTTCCAGTTGTCGATCTTTAACGGCTCTTGTTGTTCTCGACATGCTGACCACAATCTTCCAGTGTCGAACAAATTTTATTGCATCATTCTCGCGCAAAGAAGGTGGTTGAGCTGGATAGGGATTCGTGTGATATCTTAATAATGGGGAGACGCAGAGTCTGTCAAAATGATAACCGATATTTTTATTTTTGGGAGTATATGGAACACACTCAATAAGGAACTGGTTTTTCCCATATAGCACTTCCATGCCCTCTTCGTGGAACCGTTTGCAGACGCGTAAGACAGCTGGTGAAAGGTTATACTTGGCAAATTCACCCCACTTCGTATCTTTGCTGAATGAGGAGCTTTCCCCAAGCTGAGGGTTCACGAGAAGATATTCCCATATCATGACTCGAAGCTCCGCCGGAAATGTTTGGAGTGAAATTGGAGGACTCTTCGTTGAGGAATTCCATGTCGGGTCGGCGTAGATGGCGAAGGGCTTGTAGATGGGGAAGGGCTTGTAGATGGGGAAGGGCTTGTAGATGGGGAAGGGCTTGTAGATGGCGAAGAGCTTGTCGTATCTTTCCCGCTGTTGTAGGCTGAAAAACTTGTACGTTTCGTTCTTGAACTCTACAACAGGAGTATCCAATAAAGAGTCTGCAGGTAGAGTAGGAGATGGTATGACAGCTTGGGCAACGCCTCGGTCGCCCAAATGGGTCGTGGCGTTAGCGGGGTCGGTGCTGTTCATATCGATGATTTCGCTTTCTTTGGTACATAATCAGCGCATGTTCTCAGGTCATATTACAAAAAGATACGATAAAAAGAATTCAAATATGCTTGCAGACTTCGTGAGATGACTTACCAAGAGATATATGTAGTTGGGATTGTGAGGAATTTCGAGATTGCATCAACAGATCATCCGCCGGTAGCCGTTTGAGAGAAAAGGATCATCCAGTATTTATCGGAAGCTGGTATCGTTTGAATGGAGACTTTGTAAGATGATTTATTGTTTTCTGCTTGAAAAGTGCAACTTTATTAGGTATATATCACTTGCGAGCATAGACAGCTCAACGAGGAATTTAGACAAGTGGGTTATTTCTTTCTGGACCCCTCGGATCATGACTCTTAATATTCAATTCAATATGATTAGTCCTAATCATACGACACGAATCACTATTTGAGTTTCATACCGCTACGCAGTGTTCTAACTGGTGTACTACCATATTACAGTGAGTAACAAAATGCTATCAACGAATCAGTAAATTATCTTGCTCTTCTAATATGGAGTTTATACCACTCATCTCCATATATACACGGAATCGATATCACATACTGTAATAGATATCGCTGTCGATACATAATAATAGCAATGTTACTATATACGCATTACATAGTCCGCATTCTAAGTTGTGATTCAAATTCCAGTATTCGAGATTAAATTCCAATGTTTGAACTTCCTAAATAGGAAATATTGAGGCATTTTAGTAAGCATTCCGTATTTCCATATATAGCTAGTATTATTACGTATAATTTCTACACTGCATACCGACAGTAATATGAGATTTAATAATAATTATGCCAATACGTAGTATGATATCGATATATATCACTATAGTGAGGCGTATCTTTTATACGGGCAATACTACCTCAGTAGTCAAAACACTGCTGTTACGGCATTGATGACGGTAGAATCAAATCAAATCCAAGTTCAAAACAGTGCCCAATAAATAGTACGTATCTATAGTGAAGTGATTTTAGGATGCTACCGCGCGTAACAATGGTTCATTTTGGACATATGTATAGCAATTTGGTACAACAAATCACATAACTTTGAGCGCCGCAAGTAAGCTCTAGCGAATGTAGACTCACAACCCACTTCATCAACTTTCATCACTTACTAGTAGATCAAACCACACGAAAGATTCTTAACAGGGCCTACCTAAGGTTGGTTTTTATTATGATGACAAGTGTGAGAATCTCCAATTCTAGATTTAGAGAATCCTGTTCTTAGCAAGTAGATGACGCTTCTTATTACCCAGTGTTCAAAAAGTCCTCCAATAAATGTTTTGCACAATCTCCAGTTTTAAATATCCAATTATATCCCTACCAAACATTGCCCCTTACCCCCAACCCACCAAAAAAGAAATATTCCAACTGCAAAGAAAAGAGATAATACTCGTTACCAAACTCTTAGTCCTCATATAGCATAAATTCGTTGTATTCTTGATCTTGCGTTCTTACGTAATAACTGTCCATATCCTCGACCTGCATCTGAGGCTCACAAACTTCCCAGTTCACCTTTTCATCGCAGAGCAGTGGTTTGATATCGATATCGGGAACGGCATTCAAATCCGATTGGTAAAGTTGCTTTCTGAACTTTCTGATTTGAAGGTACTGATGATCCATGTCTTCGAATGCGGTTTTGAAGTGCTGTATAAAGGCTTCCCAATCTTTTTCCTGATATGCCATCTTGCAATCCTTTAGCGCAACCTCTCGCGGAAGAGTTTGGAAGAGTCTCTCATACTCCCCCATTTGCTTCCGAATGACGATCTCTGTAGTAAGCTCTAGATCCCGCTGGAAACTTTTTGCATACTTTTCTAAATAAATGATGGCAAGTGTTCGCTTATTTTCTTCACTTGCCTCGAGCTCTTCTTCGGACCATTCCTCGGGGGTGATGGCAGTTGTTGCACTGTCACCGCCGAATTGGTCCAGGGATCGTGGCCGTCCAGGTTCCAGCAAGCCCCCCTTTCTCTTTTCTTCCTTGATGAACTGAATTATTTGCTTTGAAGCATCTTCAATCCTTTGATATTGGCGTTCCAAGTAGCGAATTACAAATGATCGATATGCTTTGAAATCCTTGAAATTCTCAATGTTGCCTGGTTCCACCTCAAACTCTGCTTTTCTAAGCGCGGCCTCTACCGGATGCCAGCCTCTATCATTTTCTCCAAGGAATGGGTTTTGAAAAGAAGGTGTCATCGGAAGGTCGGACTCCCACCACGAATAAGCAGAATCTTCGGGGGAAGAGCCACTTGGAACACCACAATTCATATTCGGAGATTTCGTGACGATACTATCCTTGAACACCTGGATGCGCTCAAATGTCTGGACATAGTCGACAAGACGATCATACAAATTTTCGATGTGTTCAACTTCTGAATTCCCGTGAATTAGATTCAGAAGCTGTAGTTCATCTTCATGGCATAGAAAAATCGGGACAAGCCGATCCGCACTTGGCGTCTTAAATACTCCAGAGGGAATCTCATCCAGCGTTGCGGCCCTCATTGTGACTTGTTCGATGTTTCTGAGCATCTCAAGTGGCTGACAATTGCTTCTCAGATTTGAGGGCCACGAACTCCATGTAAAAGGCTCCGGCTGAAGCCCTTTAGGTATCACGGCCACTTCAAGTGATCGAGGCTGACCAAGGCGAATGCTACGGCAGATACCGATAAGCCCTTTATTTTTATGACGGTCGTCAATGGCGTCGAGATATGCGCTTATTACCACTATCCAATGGCGAACGTACTTTGCTCCGAGAACGTGCATTGATTTCGACTCCCAAGGGTAGTATCTTGTGAGGCATGACCTAACAGGACATTGATGTCTTCGCGGGTATTGAAGATCGCAGACGACGAGAAACGTGTTCCTCCCATATAATATATCGACTGTTTCTCTAAAAATCTGCTTGCACACCCTAAGAATCTCTGGTGAGAGTTCATACCGAACATCACGACCCCAACCAGGCTTTCTGCCTAACGAAGAACCTTTGCTAAGTTCCGGATTGACAAGTAGGTTCTCCCAAATTTGTATTCGCACTTCCATTGGAATTCTTTCCATGAGAGTTGAGCCTTCATTTATTTGAGAATCCATTTCTGTTTGAGATATTGGTGATGGCGATGGGAGCTTATGGGGTTGCTGAAGCTTGCAGATGGTGTTTGATGAAGTATCCATGTGGTGAAATTGATCTAGTAAAGGGGATCTATTGAAAGAGAAATGAATTAGTTTAGTTCAAGACTGATTAGAAGTCTCATTACAAACATGGCAGGACTTACCAAAACGCAGCTTTGAAGATTGTTAAGAATAGTTGCAGTTAAATCTTGGGGCTGATGGGAAAAGGTGTATATTTGTTTAATTCTCTTAAGCAGCTTTGAAGATTATAAAGAATAGTTGCAGTTGAATCTTGAGGCTGATGCAAAAGTGTGTATATTTTCAAAATGCACAAGAAGTAATCTATGTAAAATGGAATAGAATATTTTGGGCCAGTTTTACTTTCGGTACCGGAAAGATCAATGGCTAAATACCTTAGGGAATACTGCATTAGTCATTTCATAAATTCATGTCATATATTCATTCCATACTCTTTGCACTAAGAGTGAGTCTTAGGGGATTAAAAAGGTTCTATTAGGGAGTCATTCTATACTCTTTGTGCTGAGAATGAGTCTCAGAGGAGTCAAAAGATTCTATTAAAGAGTACAATAAAGCAGGAGAAGGGGAAATATGACTCCAAGTATGTCATATTCAGCATTTACAGTCCATAGACAAACCTTCAGCCTTATGACTAGGTAGTAGACAAGGCTACTGTTCGACTCCATGACTCCAATATTGAAGCCAGATGACAAGTATAGAAATCAGCTACAAAGTCACAAATACAAAGCAGAGTTTAAGATTGACACATTGTTTTATTGCTCCTATTATGATAAGAGAAAGTAAGCTAAAATGACAGGATGTTGGTGAGAATAGCAAGCTATATACTGCATGTTCACTCATGAATTACACTTGAGAGATCCTCAAAGTAAGCCGGAAGATTCCGTCATAGCTAAAATGACTGTCCCGCATATTTTGCAATTTGTCTATCTGTCGCAGTAAAACATTCCTTTGTGCAATCACACCTCCTGCATAAAGCTAACCCCCATCCATATTAGCCAGTTGTGTTTGAGACCTCGACACCCTGATCATCGTCGGTATCCTCTTCATCATCAGTATCCTCTTCATCATCAGTATCTTGTTCATCATCAGTATCTTGTTCATCAGCAATATCCTGTTTATCGGCGGTATCCTGTCCATCGTCGATATTCTGAGCCTGTAGTTCCTCATCCTCAAGTTCCCACAACTTCGAAACATCGAATTCGGCCATGTCGAGGTTAATATCACAGTCTCTGCCCGAAACTCTTTCGTCGTCCCAATCAAACAAGAGTTTTCTTGCGTTGCGAATGTCGATATATTGGCTATTGCAACAATCTACTACACGGCTGTAAAGATCCATGAATTTACGTCCGTCGACTTCCTTCGGGTCACTCATGTAGTGATCGGTGAGATGTTTGAATAGCAAGGTTCTAAGCGATCCGCCAAGCAATATGTCGGAACCCAAAGGATTCTTTTTCTTTTGCTTTCTTAACTCCACTCGAACATCCGTAGTCAGATCTCTGTGAAATGCTTCCATATACTCTTCGAGAAGGACGATAGCCTTGGCTTGAAATTCGAGCTCATGCCATCCAGAGAACAGGCAAACTTCACGAGCACGTTTCTCCTCCATGATGAACTTGTGTATCTTTGTATTGGCAGCTACAAGTCTCTGGTATTGCGGTTCGAGGTATTCAAGAAGACGTCGGCGTAAGCTCTTGAAAGCCACGGTGTCTTCCTCATCAACCATGTCCTGAGCTTCGACCAGCCATTTCTCTATACAGTGTTTCGCGAGAACGGAATCTGGATCCAATGTGCCGGTGAAGCAGCCATTGAAGAAAGGCTCCAACTCCGTTGACTCGATGAGAAATTGCAGATGAGCCAAGTTGTACACGTATCGAAGAAGAGCTTCATGCTGAAGCCACAGACGTTCGAAAGGCGCGGTGTTCGCATCGCTCGTCATTAAAGTTATCAGTCTCTGTTTGAACCCCTCTTCGGGTACCTTGGATTCTGTCTCCCCAAAAGCCAGAACCAACTCCATGAGTTCTTTGGAAATCTCTGGGACTTCACCTAATGTTGCATCTCTGAAGGTGACGCTATCGAGGTTGCGGAGCAAGCAAAATGGTCGCAAAACTCCGGTGGCGCTTTCATCATCAACGTCATAGTAAGCCTTTGAGTCCTTGGCCTTGGGGATAATGGCAATTCGCAAAGACTTTGGTTTATGAAATGAAAGCTCTCGACAGAATTCGACGAACCCGGAGAGTTTTCTGCCTTCTTCGTCCCGGTCTCTCTCTGTAGTCATGACACTAAGTGTCATGTTCCAGTGCTGCACATGCTTGATTGCGGCAATATCGTGTACCCTAGGGACATCATCAAGAACGGTCAATCCCAAACCTAGGTACCGAGATATGGGAGAGCGTATACTGCAATTGAAATCGTCAACCCAGGAACTGTTGGTGCTGGCACGACACTCTACGTAGAATCGATTGCTGCCATAAAGAATGGACATTGCCTCGAAATGGATTTGCTTGTTCACACGCAAAATTGCCGGAGCGAGTCCATACTTCTCTCCAAATCCACAGCTTTCGCTCTCTGTATAATATATATCTTGGACGGAGGTGGCTTTGCCGAGTTCGGGGTTAACGAGAAGATATCCATAAATCATGTTACGGACTTCCAATGGAAAGATCTCCAGGAAAGGACAAGACGCTGATCCTTGAGCATTAGATCGTAGTTGGAGAAGGTTCTCAGTGGCGGCAAGTTGTGTGGTCATGGGTGTGGGCATCAGCTTCTCACGCATACCCTGCTTCAGGGAACGAGGCAGTACAGTGAGGACCTTCGCCATTGGGCCTGTTAGCGACAATGGGCCTGTCATCAACAAGGACCCAACATCATCATTAACGCCAAAATCATCGACAACACCAACATCATCGGCAACGTCAAGGTCATCGTCAACGTCTGTATAAATTGAATTGTCGACAACCGCTGGTCGGGACGTTGAAGGTTGAGTAAAGCCGGTAGGAAGTGATCCAGGAATTGCCATGGCCGCGAGATTGCGTAAGTGTATTCTGACAAGCCGTGCATCACGCTGGCTCTTTGACCTAATCATTTTCGGTAACTCCTGAAATGGTGCACGTATTAGTAAACTATACTATTGTATCAATTACAAAGTAGGTGAACTTACTTGCAGATCTAAATTCTGTATCTTGTTCGTTGAAAAGGGAATGTCAAACGGCCTTGATAGATAGATTTTGGTTCTAAGCAGTTGTCGACGCTGGATGGCAGAAGAAAGTGTTCAATATTCAGTGAAAAGCCCCTGAAAGGACCATCTAGAATATTTGAAGAAATATGAGAAGAAATAATGTGAAGAAATTGAGGTGCTTGAAACTCGAGATGAAGTTGAAAATGTGGGAAATCACCGATCTTAAATCGATGTTGTTGTTGTTGTTGTTTTAATTTCCGGCTTGCTCCGCCTACTTCCCGAAAAGGAAGTGTGAGAAAGTGGGCGGTCAGTAGTCGAGGGCTTTACCGAAGCCCTACGAGTGGCAGAAAGATAACCTGTATGGCCGGATTCAATTCACTCACCTTCAACAAAATTGCCAATTGCAGTGGATCTAATAGTGGAAGCTGATAGGGCCGATATGGGATAGTCATCTTTCGGAATGCCTCCATTAATCAGTGTCGGGTCATCTCATGATATCAGAAGAACCATCTACAGAGCAGCATTGTAACTACCGGCAGATATAAAGCAGCTATCTTTAAGAATATCTTCATTGAGCAGTGTCTGGCTATCTCATAATACTAGAAAAGATCATCCATAAAGCAACAATAGTAACTGTCAGCAGATATAAGACAACTATCTTTGAGAATATCTTCATTAGCCAGTATCTAGCCATCTGATTATGCCAGGAAATCCATCCACAGAGCAACAATGGCAACTATTGTGTTAAGAAGGCAGACAAGGGAACATGTGTAGTTACAGATAAGCTTCACATACATAATATATAAGATATATATATATATAGATACCTTTACATTCTGGAAGTGACTTCTGCATATAAAGAATTGAGTTCTTATTATCTTGACATCAAGGACACCATATAAAGTAGAACTCAGCAACTAACAACAGAGACAACTATTCACAATATCTAATTTGCTTTACTACAATCCCCCAAATTATGGAAAGAAAATGAAACCTGATTGTGTATATCGTCGACTCTTACCCTAAAAAGGATGCTGATAGACAACCTTGATTTTCAATTCCGATCATCTAGTGAGCCCATCCACAACTTTATGCACAACATACCTCAGTCTTGTCATCCATCTGTCAAATCATTGCTATCATCCCGAACTTCATAAGCAAGTGAATCATCCTCCAATGAAGGCCCTATAACTGGCTCACACACATACCAATCAATCATTTCATCACAACCTCCCATTCCAATATCAGTTTCCAACTTCCTAGCCTGCTCTGTTGAATTCTTGACATTATCCCACTTAAATAAATCCTTTTTAGCCTTCCGGATTCGGAGATATTCTTTATCACAGTCATCGACTGCAACCATGAAGAATACGATAAATTGTTCAAGGACAAATGGTCCATTGGTCTTTGGATTAGTAGAAGCCTCATAATATGTATTGAGCTCTCGAAGTCCGGAAACTTGCGGCAGCTCAGTCAATGACTTGGTGTAAACATCCCCACGCTCCTTAACTGCGATCTTAGCCAGGGTTGTTGTCTCCTCAATGAAAGAATTGACGTATTCCTCCAGCATCACTATGCATTTTGCTGCGAACTCAGGATTGAGAGAGTTTTGCCTCGGAACAAAAGCTGGCGAAATGTCTTTGGTAGGTTTTGCCTTGGGAATAAAGTAGTTGAACTTGCCGTGATATGTCTTTTCGCTTTTAATGAAGTCGGTTAGTGCAAAGCCAGTAGAAACGATCTTGCGATATTTTGGCTCAAGGAGATCGATTGCAATGCGACGGAACTCCCGGAAAGTATCGATATCTTTGCGGTCGGCTGCTCTCCTGGCTTCGGTGAGTGCATTTTCAACGGGGTGTGATGTTGGCCATTTGATTGGACCCCTAGCACGGCCGCGTTGGCCCGGTAGCTTGCCGTAAATTGCAAGGTATTCTGGCGTTACTTCTTGGGGTAAATAAATGCCATCTCTGAGTTCTTCGATACACTCGAATGACTGCGCATACGCAATAAGAGCATCATATTGAAGCCAGAGCTTTTCGGCAGGAGGCACATCTTTAGCATCACTCTGCATCATTGATGAAAATCGTAACTGTGTTGTCATAGACGGTAATAAGGACTGAAACACCTGGACACTTTCCTTGTGGGCCTCATATCCATCTGCAAGGTCGTCAAAAGTAGCATCTCCGAACTTAACACGCTCGACATTGCGTATATAATTCAAAGGATATAGCAATGACGTGGGGCCATCTTCATCCATGTCGAGGTAGAGTGGCTTGCCGGGATACAAGCCATGGGCCAGGATGAGGAATTCCAAAGACTTTGGGGGATGCAGACAAACAGCGCGGCAAAGTTGTTCTAGCTTACTAGGCACGGTAAATACCGTGGCATCTTTAACAATTGTGGCATCAAAAGGCTGTCGCTGTTGCTGTTGCTGTCTCCTCCTCTGACGCACTGTATTCGCTGCACTCCAGTCGAAAGCATCCAGAAGAATCTTCCAATGTTGGACATGCTTGATAGCCGGAATAACGGATAGACTGTATCGATCTGAGGGGTCTTGGAAATAGTTGTGTCCCGGGTCTATTGTATGATATCTTGTCAATGGAGTATCATGAATTGGGACATCTTTCTGAGGCCATGCTCTCCTCTTGACGGTCTTTCCCGTACAGTCGATATAAAATTTATTTTTACCGTAGAGAATTGACATTCCTTCCGCATGGGTTTGTTGGCAGGCGCGAAGAATATTCGGCTGTAATCCATATTTGACAATTTCAAATGTTGCCGTAGCCGGCTGCGTGGATGTTGAAGCCCTACTTATGGTCGGTGGCGGGTCATCTTTCATATCGTGTGGAAATCTAGGAGGGTTGGCAAGCTCGGGGTTAACAAGCAGGTAGGTGTATATCATGTCTCGAACTTCCTGTGGTATCCGGAGAAGAGGACAACTAGTCTTTCCCGCAAGTATAAGCTGTTTTATATGCGACAGCTGATCGTGGGTGAGCAATTCATAGAGCTCATCTCTCATCAAGTTTGAGGTTCCGCTGAGAGCCAACTCAAACTCCATCTTACTCAATATGTCATCTTTTTTTGGCAGAAGTGCTGCTGGGTCATTCTTTGTTGCAGAGGAATCTTCTATTTTCGTCGTAGCCATATCTGGGCCGTTGGAAATTGGATCTATCGTAATATCTCTGATTGAGTTTAGAAGTCAGCCTAGAGAATAAATTTAAATTTGTGGCGCTTTCAAATATAGGCCGAATTTACCTTTTGATTTGTTGTCAGGAGGGCAGTGAATTGAGAAAGCTTTTCTCGCGAGATTTCTTGACGATATGAGAAGTTTGGTGCTTCTAAATTGTCGTGTATAAAGTGGAAGTGCCAGCGAGATTGGTCTTTCGACTGAGTGATCTTTCATGAATGAAATCGGAATTGCGAGGGAGAAACAATTTTTGTTTGGATGTAGTGTGTAAGGAAAGGATTGATAGATGTTAAACTTGGTATTTATTATTATTAGTTTTGAGATAATAGATAAAACCGTACTGCACTTTCACTGTCTACAGCAGTACGGCAATTATTAATGTAATGTCTTTGGCGAATTCATTGCCATAGTCAAGTGTCTTCTTTATATTTACTACAATCGTAGCTACTTTCAAGGGATCTTTAGCGAATTTCGAGAATATCACTCTACTCAACATTCGGTGGAGCTGGTTAATGGACAGATTGGTATTGATGCCAACATATAAATCTAGAGGTGTACCCTCAAGTGCTCCAAGTTGGTCATCAGTGTTTGTTCTCATAGATATTGTTAAACTATATCGATATCAATATTTATTACTAGTAATCATCATCTAGTGGTGCTTTTCCCAAAGTATCGAAAAGGCTAGCTAGTTTCCCTATTTGATGGTCCAATCAAAGGCTCACGTATATCCCAATCAACCATATCGTGGCATCGCACGAGTTCCGGATTTTATATCACATCCCCTATCTGATGAATCATCCCCCAGGTCCCATTCAAACAACGATTTTCTAGCCTGGCGTATCTCGAAGTACTGCTTATCAAAGTCATCGACAACCTTGCGGAAGTACGCTGTAAACTGCCGTCGTCGAAAAGCCTCCTGACCCATCAAGCTTGTGTTAAGGTAGTTCTTCAGGCAGTCCATAGTGGAGACTCTCGATAAAGCATCCATAATGTCTTGATACCACGTGAAGCGCCCTATAACAACCCGAATTTTCATCGTTGACTTCTTGAGGGACGAATTGACGTCGCCCAAAAGAAACATGGCTTCGATCCAACGATTCCAGTGGAAGGATATATTTCCATATGCTTCTTGCTCATCTACTTCTTCCTCTGGCTGTTCATCCGCTTCCTCTGGCTGTTCGGGATCAAATATACCGGATTGGCGTTTCTCGAACTTGATAAATTCATGGAGTAGCACACCAGTACTAATAATACGTTGATACTGTGGCTCAAGATAGCGAAGCACGTTGGTGCGGAGATTCGTGAAGTCTTTGACGCTGACATTTTTCCAAGCTTTGTTTCTGGCTCGGACAAGCCACTTTTCAACGGGATGAAAATGTGGCCATATGAACGGACTGATACGAGTCGTCGTGGAGCCGGAATCCCTAGCCCTTTGAAGGCCTGAGTACGTTATAACTTGGTCCAAGGACATACGCATTTGATCCTTGAGGCTTGGAATACCCTCGAATGACTGTACATATCGAAGAAGAACTTCGTAGCGAAAAGGTAAGTTTCTAGCACTAGGCTCTTTTTCACCACCACCCTGAAGAACTTTTGACAATTGGCGTTTTACTTCTTCATCAGGCATCGTTGACCGAAATTGCGGAACTTTGCGTGACGACACGAAGCGGAATCTATCTTCCGCAATATCAGATAGCGTACCCTCTTCAGACGTAACTTGGTTTATGCTACGTAGCATGAGCAGCGGATGCAAAAAGTGGTTTCCGAATAGGCTGTCTTCTTTAATCTCGTGGTTGAGGTATCCATCAATGCCTTCAGGAATAAAGGTCAATAACATGGATTTTGGTGGGTGTAAACAAATTGCACGACAGAACTGTTCTAGAGGCGTGGACCACTCGGGCCGTGAACCCCACAGCGGTGTCAATACAACTTTCCAATGTCTCACATATTTGATAGCTGGCAGAATCTCTAGTTGGCAGTTATTGTAAGGATCAAAGCGAGAAGTCAAAATATTATATCCATCACCATGAAATCTGGTCAAAGGACATGATCTGCGCCAATCATGACCTTTATTGAAGAAATAAATTTTTGTTCCAAGGCAATCAATATAGAAACGATTAGAGCCGTAGAGAATGTCTCAACCTTCTTTATAAGTTTGCTTTGATACACGAAGAATGGCAGGTTCTAAGTTGTACTTTTGGAAACTCCACTCCCCTTCATATATAGGAGGAGCCTCCGCTAGAGCTGGATTTGTGAGGAGATAACTGTAGATTTAATTACGTATCTCCAGTGGCAGTCAAAGTACAAATGATCGATCTAGTTTCGGAGAATCATGTAGTGACCGAATCCGCAACAATTGATCGGGGTTCAACATGTGGAAGAGTGTATTGATCAAGATGCTTGACGTGTCGTTTTCCAAGATTTGTGCAAAGTCGAAGCTAGTAACAGCGTTTCGAAAATCCCATCCTCCTCAATCCAGCCTAGCCTAGCCTCAGCCTAGCCTATCCTAATCCTCCTCGATTTTGATTTAGCCTAGCCGGTCCCAGCCTCCAAATGGGAATAGCCTCTTCTAGCCTGACCCCCAGGATGAGGCTAGGCTGGGATTTTCGAAACGCTGGCTAGTGACAGGCATCTCTTTGGTGGTTTTGAAATCAGAGGTAGTATCACTGAATTCTGTAGTTGAGGTCGTGGTATCGATCGATGTGTTTCCATTGATTGTGGAAATATTCGATGTTGGATGATGAGTGTCCATTTTGCTGCTATCTGCTACTAGATAGCGCCTGCTGACCTTACTTGGTTGGAGTCAGAAAAGATGTTCTAGGCTGAGGGATAAGAAGAGGCTTACTTACGAATAAAGATGAAAGCTTCGTAGGTAATATTCAATACATCAACTCCTGAAGTCGGGGTAGATCTTTGACTTCTGGGAGTATCTGTGCCTTAATAAGTATAACAACAACCCAGAAGTTGAACTGTCCGTCAAACAGCGGAAAATTGTCGTGATTTCGTTCAACGGTGAATCTTTGCGCTAAACCCAATACAGCCAGCCCATCTCATAAAGATTCTATATTTCAATCACTCGCAAATATCTTTGGTAATTGTCTTCTACCTATGCATGAAAGGGAGAGGTTTGATTAAGCAAGTATCAAATGAAACCGCTTTCAAGCACATGCCATGATAAATTCATCGATAAACATGTACAGAGGAATACCGATAATAGAGCCATTTATTCACTTTACCCTGTTGTGATAGCTTATTGTTGGTTGAAGTGTGTTTGCAGTGACTGGGTAGCACATATTTGCTCCTGGTGCATAAATGGTGGCATATGGCTACTGTAAGTAAACAATGGAAGCAAAGTAATTAACGGAATCCTGGAATTTTACAATATAAATTAAAAAACTAAAAAACTTATTAATAAAACCTTTAAACCCTATTAAAATGATACGCTTGAAATATATTTTCAGTTGAATGAAAACTCCTTGAACCACAACACAAACCCTTTCTCTTCCTGACCATGTCGCCAAGGTTTTACCCATGTCCTCAATATCCACAACTCTTCTGACGTCTAGTGGCAACGAGTACATCAGAATCTACTCCCAGGAATTGCCATGGCCGCGAGATTGCGTAAGTGTATTCTGACAAGCCGTGCATCACGCTGGCTCTTTGACCTAATCATTTTCGGTAACTCCTGAAATGGTGCACGTATTAGTAAACTATACTATTGTATCAATTACAAAGTAGGTGAACTTACTTGCA
>JWJA01000281.1:0-15974 GCA_000812885.1 Lanzia echinophila
AGATTTATGTATCAAAATGCTCTGATCAAATGCACAGCCCAGCCTTGCATCCACCAATGTGAATCCAAGCGTTTCAGAAGGACGCAAAAATATGCGTAGATGGTGAGAGAAGCTTGTGTTCGCTGCTTCAACAAGGATAGAAAATGGTCGGAAATGTTGTAGGGCCACGTGAATATGTCCGTCAGCTCGAAGTTGGAATAGCCAAAATTGTACATGACCGAGAAGGATTTTCGAATCTCTACAATGCTTTCGATGTATGCTGTTACATCGAGTGCATTAGATGTTGATAATTTGATAAATTCTTGCAGTTCGTCGAGTTTGTGAGAATTGTGATACGCGCCTGAGATCTCCCTCAATTCACCTCGTCTTGCTCCAACTATAAACATGGGGCTTAACTTCCCTTGCCTAATTACATTTTGCGACATTTCGACTATGGATCTTATGCCTCTGAGAAGGTACACCCAATCCGAGACATTCGTATCACTAACAATCAAGAAATCGTTGGCTTTCCTGGGAAAGGCGAAAGCATAAAATATAGTCGTAGATGAGAATATGTAAAGAGCAGTGCAATTGTCCTCGTTGATGTTTTGGAGCATTGAAGTTGCAATAGGTAAAGAATATTGATGATGGCTCATAGCTTGTTCGATATAGAAGCTCCTCTTCTCAGGCTTAAAACGAGCAAGATGTAACGCGGCAATTGAAAGTATACCTCTCATAACGAATTCGTGCGAGAGACCAAGTTGCGGCACATTTATACGCCACAATGTCGAAATGGAGGGATCGGATGCCAACGAATAGCACGTGGACGTCGCGTAATGATGCATTAGCTCCATATCTACAAGATATAAATTTCGTGGTGGGCTGATATTCATTGAAGGAAGTGGTATCTGGAGATTGGGGGATGCGGTATGACTGCTCATAGGGCTGAGTGTGTTCAAAGGGGATAATTTCGCCAGTCCTGGATGTATGATATCGCTAGGAGATCTAGGCGAGGAAGTTGACGTTGTCGTTGCAATTGTCGCTACAGCTTCCACTGCCGGAGATCTCGACCCTGATCTGGCTGGCATTGTACTCATGATGTCACAAGGTACCGAATGTCTGATACAATTATTACATGATGGCTTAGTTTCGTCGCACTACAGTATTTGTTAGTTGAAATTTGTTTCGAAACAAGTATATGAAGTAACTCTTGACCTTTATTTTCCTACTTTTGCATACTCGACAGCCTGTTCGTACTTTACGATGTGGCTTACGTGAGGGATTCATTGCCCCACAGTGTGTTAGGATTGGGTAGAATTATTATATCTGAGATATATGTTGTATAATTTGCTGTATGGTCGGTCGCTGTATTATTATTGTTTATACTGTACCCATGTAAGACGTATGGGTCGAAATCAAAAGAATGAGCCACTGAATTAGAGCTTGTTTAAGATGTAAGGCTGAATGATCACCCCGAAATCCAATGATAAGAAGATGCGAGAATACGAAGAGGTACGAAAAGCTTCTATAGAACAACTCACGACTCGTTGTTCATGGGTTCTAGATGCAATTGTGTGGAATGGTGAGAGCGAGAAAAGTGAAATTTGAAGTGCAAAAATGCCTTCGGTCAACTATGCGAGCGAATATATTAGTAATACACTACACGCGTACTTTTCTCGCATTATCGTATTTCTCCAAATAGATACGCTAAGTAGTACTGTAGCTAGTAAGGATTCATTTAAGCTTAACATATGATTTTCAATAAAAAATTTATATATCTTCAAAATAATAATAATAATAATAATAATAAAAACAATAATAATGATGAATTGTTTTAATAAAAAGTTATAATTGCCTTGTAAACTTACCTGGGTAAAGATTCATAGTTAGTACCTAGGTATATATTTTATCCTTAAATAAATAAAATACGTTAATTCTAAGTGGTAAGTTTCAACCTCTTGCTTATATAAAATTCAATTGAAATAATTCTTCTCTACCTAGGTATCCACATATGCTCCGCTTCTTTTCCTAACCAAACAAATATTTTTTCATAAAGACACCAAAGCTTCAGCGATCAGCGATCATCCTCACATCATTAGTGTTGTATCAATTTACAGATAACAGGCCAAGCCACGTTATGGCATACACAATCGGATGAACTACGCAAGGATAGAGATTTCAGTGAATCAATGTCCAGCGGGTGGTCAATAATGAGACTGATGATAGATATGATTATGCTCTTGGCATGCAATTAAGACATTTTTCGAAGTTTTCTTCCCTGCTACACATCAATGTACTTTATTTCTTTCCCAAGTAATATACCCATTATTTACACTTTTTCAAAAATGCAGACTTTTTCTTCGGCAATACTTCATTAACCGGCCTCTTTTACAAAGCCGATGTTGATGGCAGTCACTAGCAGTGTTGTGTTATGGGTCAATATGCATGCTGCATGCGCACTGAACGGTGTCGGCGTTGTACTAGAAGTTAGCTTATACACCACGTCGGCCTAGAAGTACAATGTTTAGCGCACATCTGCGCCTACTCTCCATTTCAAAGGCTAAATAATTAAGTTAATCAATCATACAACGAATATGATAGCCTTCACATTACCTGCACAGCCTCTTTTTTGGGAGCGGCTCCTGTGCGAGTACGAGCGAGTACGCGAAAGCGAGAAAGCGAGCCAAACCGGCGAGCAATACAACAAGGCGTAAGAAGATTTAATATATATCTATGTGCTGTTTCTTTTCGAATTTTTTTTTTCATCAGTTCATCTCATCTTAGAATCTTTTAATTCTCATAATCTTAAATACCTATTCGCCCGCTCCTATATCTAAAACAACACCACGAAGCTTTGCAAACAGCTCTACATCCAGATCCAAGCCCAAATCAAAATCTCCCATCCTTATCTTCAGCTCTCATCATGGCAGGCGAAAGCGATTTCATATACTACCATTATGACCCCTCTCTGCCAGCAGCCATAGTTTTCATCGTTCTATTTGGCTTATCCTTGAGCGCCCACATCTTTCAGATGGTCACCAAGAAAACATGGTACTTCATTCCGTTTGTTATAGGTTGTGCCAGTAAGTCTAATCACTCTACGCTTGAGTCCTCCTCATCCTTGACACATGAACCTAATATCGTCCCTCCCCAACAGTGGAAATAATAGGATACATTGGCCGAGCACTTTCCAGCACCCAGTCGCCAAATTGGACACTAGGCCCGTACATCATGCAATCACTACTAATTCTCATTGCACCCGCTCTCCTTGCCGCCTCTATCTACATGATCCTAGGCCGCATCATCCTCATAACGAACGGAGAAGAGTACTCCCTTATACGCTCCCGCTGGCTCACCAAGATCTTTGTCAGCGGAGACGTGATATCTTTCTTCATGCAAGCTGGTGGTGGTGCAATCCTCTCAAACGCCAAAACTACCAAGAAACTAGATCTTGGTCAAAATATCATCACGGCCGGTCTCGCAGTCCAGGTCGTCTTCTTTGGCCTTTTCTTCGCCACCGCCGTGGCCTTTCACTACCGGATTACTCGTTCCTCGAACGGTGCCCACACAGCTCTTTCCGTTCCTTGGCAACAGTATTTGACGATCCTCTATATCGCCAGTACATTCATTATGATTCGATCAATCTTCCGTATCATTGAATATGTTCAAGGAAATGATGGTTATCTTTTGTCTCATGAAGTTTTTATCTACGTCTTTGATGCGACTCTTATATTCATCGTCGTGGCACTTTTCAATGTCCGCCATCCAAGTGCTATCCTCGGTGGTCGAAAACCTCTTCAGCATTTCCAGCCTCCATATTCGGCGGATGGCCATCGTGCTGCCAACCAAAAGCAACCATCCGAAACAGAGTTAGTCTAGAAAGGAAGCGAGGTTAAAGGGTGCCTGATAGGCATGAATAGAAGATGTGGTTATGTGATGTATTATGACATGGGCAGACTGGCTGGTTAGATCGTGGTGATGGAAAGTGTTTGAGGTTGGGCGCAACTAGCTGGATTTATGTGGTACGGCGTTAGGAAACAGTTGATAGAGGGATATATAAATTTCAAAGGATTGCATTGCGCGCGACGATTAGATATGTTAAATGAATAATAGAAAAGCTATTTCGCAATTTTATTTTGATCTCTCAAAGTGCAGTCGCCTACGATAGGTAGGGCGCAAGGCATCATCCTTTATGCGATTGGTTATGTAGGCGTGGAACGAAGATTGGACGGGGAGAGGGGTACAAAACTTTCACTTGAAGCTCCCAAGGCTGCAAGTACTACTAGAAGAGGCCATCATGATAGAAGGAAATATTTCATTGGGTCAATGCAGTTTTGGACAAAATATTGTTATAGTTTAAGGTATAATTTCAAGATTATATTAGATCGAACGAAGGAAAAGTATTATAGAAGAACTAAAATTGATTGCAACGATGCAAATCCTCATCTCCCGTCTCTGATGCCCAACTAAAGCGAAGTGCCATTGATCAAAGGCACAAACTTATCGATGAACAGCGTCTTTCCCTTGATCATACTCACCATAAAACTCGGCAATTTGATGCCGCCCATATCTCCAGTGCCTACTTTCTTGCCAACCACAACAAGTAAATCTGCATAATCAAAATCAGCGACAATTCTTAATCATCATCGGAAGTAAGAAAATACTAACGTTTGCTACTAAGCTTATACTTTACCGGTTGCGCATTCTTCAAAACCAATCCAATATTCGTCGCAACATGGGCGCTCTGGTTCGAAGTATTCATAAACTGGGGCCTCTCAACCGCCGAGATATCACCCACAGCCCAAATATCCGACGAGCCTTGAAGCCTCAGATATTCATCCACAATCACAAACCCGGCTGGGTTGAGATATTTCTCCGGTATGTACGAGGAATTTGGTACCACGCCCATAGTGGGGATGTACAAATCTACGGTAGCTTTCTGACCATCGGAAAACGTGATTTCGTATTTCCCATCGGGCATTTTGGCCGAGCCTGAGACTTTTGTCGAGGTCTTGATTGCGACTTTGAGATCCTGGAGCTGCTTGGTGGCTGTTTTTGAGACACTGGCTGAAGAGCCCTCGAGGACTGTAGCACCGCTTGCAATCTTGATATTGATGTTAACACCGAATATAGATCTCGTTATCGAGGGAAGTTCTACATACCAATGTGATTTTTTTCGAACTGCCGTATACGTATCCCAGCTCTCCAGCAGTCTCTACACCGGTTGAGCCCGCACCCGCAATGTAAATGGACGACGCGCTCTTGACCTTAGCTTGGTATTCGTGCAATAAGTCAAGAGTAGCCTGATGTGAGCCGACAGGCTTGAAAGGCGTTGACTCCTTTGACTTTGATCCGGTAGCAAGGACCAGGATATCGTACGTAAAATCTGAGCGACCATTGGCGCCCAACACAACAACTTTCTTATCCTCGACATTGAGTTCTTCTGCCGTACCAAGGACAAACTCGAACTCGTCAGCAGTATATTGCTTGAAGCCAGAGGATATTGGGTAGAAGATCTTATCGTCTTCCAATCCTCCAGCTATCGCCCTCGGAGACGCAAGATTCCAGAACACGTGGGTGTTTGGTGAGACCATGGTGATCTTGACAACTATGCCGGCTTTTGCTGACTGCTTGAGCAAGCGATGAGCCGTGGAAACGCCGGCAAAAGAACCTCCAAGAATTAGAATGTTTTTCATATTGACGTCTTAGTGATCAAATAGAAAGCGCCGACAAATGATGGGTTCAAATTTATTTTTAGGTCCTTTTGTAATTTAGACCCCGAAATGTGTTTGCTGGGCTCAAAAGTCTAAATTATAAATTCGGTGTCCAAAGGATAATGAGTGGGAGAGTGGAAGTGATTTCAATATATCTAAGAGACATTATGCCCTTGATATATAAATTGCAGTCCCATGAAACAGAATCTATAGACAGTGTCTAGCCAGACAATATCATTCTCGTATGGCAGGACGAGGGGGCGAGCCGCATTCGCGACCAATGAGAAGAGTTTCCGCACACATGATGTAAACCAATGACATTTTTGAGCGCAGCCTCGGCCAATGAACAGACAAAGCGCACCGCGTTAATTTTGGGGGCCCTGTTCTTTAAAACACGTCCCTTGTTCGGTTTAAAGAACAACCGATCGGTTGATTTTTGCGGCCAATTTGATACTTTACATGTAGATCTTTATTTGATTGATTATTAATTAAGTACCTAAAAAAAAATGCTTGTTACAGATACTAATTAGTGAGCTGCGATTCTAGTTATCAATTGATTATTGAAATTATCGTGATTGTAGGGCATATTTTTAAGGTGCTTAGAAATATGCCGGTGTATTTTATCGATAAGGGGGCGTGTGGTTACCTGTGAATGATTGAAGTTTGTTGATTTTGACTTTTGACCCATTTGGCATAGAGTTAATGTTAAAATATGGATTACTGCTATCATATCCACAAGCTGTTTCAATCACTGAATTAGACGTATTATGGATCCAAAATACCTCCACTTCAAAAGTCTCCTGTAAGATGCGACTGACTCCATACTGCTCCGCAGTAGATCATCATTGTCCTACTGACATGTCTTGGCGCGAGGAACAATTTCCACAAGATGTGAAATATGAAAAACATAGTCGACTATTACTCAAGTGTGAGTGTGGAGAAACGCCACAGCGTTCGATATACGCTGGAGGGAGGATATATTGGATATTGTGGCTACTTTTGGTGACGAAACCCCAGCAGAGTCCTCTCAGGCCTCGAATCAGGAAATAACACACTTGATGCAATTAACCGTTGTGGGCGACGAATGGCAGCTGCAGAATCCGAATCGGAATTAACATCCACACCATCCCCCAGCTGTAAAATACTGAGAGATTCTACATCTACTCGTATTGGAGTCACACGCTGAAATCATAGAGACGACAAGAAATCGAGATGAATAGCTCTTGATACTGTAGGTCTGCGAAATGCAACTACTCCCCGAAGTATGGAGGTGGAGGTTCAATGTCTGAGTCGGTTATAAACATCCACAATTGCCGCTGTTTATAGGTGACGAGGCAATGTTGTGATGTTTACCGCTATGAACAAGGTTATTTCCGAAAGCTACCACATATTTGAAGCTGCTCGTAATACTTGCAGCAGAAAGAGGCGAGCCTGTCAGTATTAGGTCGAGGGCGATGCAACCTTAGGAGTTGACAGTCATATGAGATTTCGAACACGTCGATGTTGACAAGGTCTTATAAGTGTATAACATATATTTCGGGGTCTCGAGCTTCAGATCCTGGGATTGCGACGGACATGATTTAGGTTGATCTTTCTGACAACTCACCGGTTATCTTCTCGAAACCGGAGTCAATCACTATTTAAAATAGAACTAGTAACGAAAGGAAGCAGTGATGATTAGCCTTGTGGAGGTCATACCAATCTCCATGATACGGCGGACAGAAACATCATAAAAGTAGAATCTTTTCGTTTGATGGTCGTAAAGTATCTTCCCAGCTCACGTCATTGCAGGTTTCGTCCCTCAGATGCCATATACCTTCCAGTAGTGGTAGGATATTGCCCCGATGACGTATTGATGGATCATTCAATGGCTCGGTTGAGAATATTTTCCGAAAAACATCTCGCTGCTCAGGGCTAGCGACCGTAGCAATGATATATAATGGGCAGACGATAGCACGCACCGTATCAGCAACATATAGACTTTGGAGAATTATCATTGCTTCAGATATGATGTCGTGGATCTCCGAATCACCTTCCACAACTTTGAAACCGGTAATAACCAGTTCAAGGTAAACGTATGCAGCCAGGGAAAACATACGTGTAATTGCAGCTTGAGGAGTCATAATATTGCAATTTTGCGGGCAGTCTGAATTTGAGATCTGAAGCTTCGCTAGAAACTGTTCAGTCAGCCCGCACTGAACTATGCGTCTGATCTCATCGGCTTGATTTTGGAATGCTTCGGGGTTACAGTCGCCATTTTGAAAGCCTCTGATTTTCAATTGGTGCAAGGAAGCGATGCTTCCAATTTGTGACATTGCCCAATTGTTGCATCCCATAATGTTTTCGAGTTGCATATAAGAGTGCGGTGATAGGCCCAAAGTATGGAGCTGTTGAAGGCGTGGTGAGCCTCCGGTTGATACACAGGATATAATATCGAGCCATATAATTACTCCTGCTAGGAATGTAAATACATTACCATCCTCAGATTCTTCCAATTCACAAGTGATAGAGGAGGTGCCATCCACTGGATCTGTACGGACCTTTAATCCAATGGCAGCAGCTTGTTCTTTGTACGCCCGATTGAGTATATCCGTGGCTGCACGAAGGTGTATCTGCCAAGCGCTATTATGTACACCGAAAAGCTATGCAATGATTTAGCATAGTACTCACGGTAGAATTGTGGCAGGTGGGTTCATACCTCAAAGAACACAAGCTGAATAGTACAGGCCATCATTCCTAGACCATCAAGATTCTTTGGACAAGCCACTTGTTTGATATCTTGTTGAAATTTTGCGAGGCAGACGGCAAGATGCCTCTCTTGGTCTTCGAGGCTGGGCATTCCACATTGACCACTACTTGCTTCAAGTAATAAAACACCTTTGTGGTATGCGGCTAATCCAAGAGAAGCATGATACAATGGTTTGGTTTTCAACAACAGAGACAACAACCATCCGCGTCCCCCTTGAGCTACTCCAGGTTTGTACATTGGGTATTGTAATGGGAACACATTGTCTAGGAAATGCATTAACAAATGCGCTTCGTTGCTTGCGATAGGTAAAGGTGGCCGAGAGGAGGCAGTATCACCGTTTTCAAAAGTCCCCTGGGATTCGTTAGGCTCCTGTAGATTCCCAGCATATTTGGCTTACTTGTGAGTTCTCAACTGATGTCTTCTGCTGTGATGTGGTTGGAGACTGCTCCTTTTGTGGTGAATGATTCAAGTCCATCCCAGTCACAGAATTTGTCGACGATACCGTTGCGGATTTTGGTGCAATATTTATCATTGGCGCTTCTAATCTCCCGCCATCTTTATGACGTTGACCGAGAGAAAGACCAAGCCGACCTTTCCGACGCGATGTGTGCTTGACAATCTGCTTAATATTGTTTGCCATTTCCTTTTCTTTGGGCCCATTATCCATCCAATCTGGCTTGGGGCCATACCCATAGCATGTTATCGCTAATGAATCACATATGGAACACGATGGATGAATCTCACAGCACTTTTTTTTTCTCAAACGGCAGGTCCAACAGCCCCGTTTATTTCGTAAGAGTCCGTTCATCTTTGTTTCGGAATCAGATATGTTGACAGAATGTTAATTCAATATTTATGAGATTCAGGTTAGAATTGTATGGATGACAGAGGCCTAGAAAGCAACAGTTTGAAAAGAAACAATTCCGGCAAACGTAACGAGAAACAAATATAGTTAGGCCTGGACCCCACACTCTCCCCCGCCCCCACATCATCCACGAGCCACGAGCCACGAGCTTACCTAAATACAACTTTATGAAAATATCACTTCAATAATCAGAAGAAACATTGAGATGTCTGAAGTACTCCAGCACGGGATAAAGAGATTTATGTATCAAAATGCTCAAATACACATCTTACAGCGAAAGCCGTGGGTGTACGGAGAACCGTTTAACAGAATTTGCGATTTGCAGATCTAAAAACAGCAAGAAATGAGATCTTTAAATCTCGGGACTACAAAATGTGTATGCATACATGCCGGTAAGTCTATGTAACACAAAATGCTGATATACGTCAGGCTATCCCGACTTTCTATAAGAGCTTCCGCCTTGTCGGTACAGCTATCAATGCTTCCAGAGATCTTTAACTTGATTTTATCATCTCCTCAAATTGTTTGACCATTGCTTCCGTCACTGGGACAGTAGCGAACCTCTTCAGCGCCGCCATGTTAACCTCCGGAGTCAATGCATTGCCATCTCCAATCATCTCCTCCAGAACCTCAAAATATCGGACGAAGAAGCCCGGAGTGATGGTATTGATGAACACTGCTTCTTCATCGAATGGATTGCTGAACTTGTGGGGCAGTCGAATAGGTACAGTTACGAGATCTCCAGCGCCCGCATCTAAATGTCCTCGGCCAGGTGAGTGAAAGCGAACTTTGCCTTTCTATTGAGGTTCAGAATTTTGATAAGTAAAGGGCGGGTTGGAACAAACTTACTGTCACATAGAAACCTTCATCGTGCATTTCGTGGAAATGCAAGACAGGTCCATCACTATGAGGAGGAATCAAGCTTTCAATAACACACAAGCGGTATTGTGTCTGCGAACCATTTTCCAAGATACGATATTTATCTATGTAAGTCAGTTGAGAGTTTGCATGGGATGCAGATAGCATTCTTACACTGCCCGAGGGTCCTCCATGGTATCTTGCTAGGTGAGGCATGGCCGATGGTCAGAGCTTGGGAATAATTGCCAGTGCCTTTGTCGACGACACCCTCCATCTTTCTATGAGGTTGACTTCAAGAGAGTACTACAAATTGTTGAAATACCAATTTACGTACGGTAGCGAGATCTGAAGGGAAGTTTTCATGCATTGTGATACCATCATCCCGTGCTTTATATAGATTAAATTGACAGTGCAGATTAACTTAAAATTTCCTCTAGCTGTATCCTCTCTAGCTCTGGGCTGATGCATACGAGGGCACAATTTAGCTAGAATAAAATTGAAAGACTACACCGGCCTCCGAATAAGGGAGTTGAGAATGCGGTGTCCAATACGACGTAGAAGGCAGCGGCGCAAAACTCAAAATGAGCAGGTTATCATCGGCCTTCGGGAACCGAACGCAAAGAAAACACAGATACCCCTTTGATCACTTTCTTGGTCCACCTTGGAATGTTCTTTGCTATGGACAGTGTATAGTGGTGGTATGGCGCGCTTGCTCATCATTAGCAGTATGCATACGTCTGTTTATTCAAGGGTTGAGGATAATCCGAATAACATCAGATTAACTGCGCGTTTTTTGTAAACCAACGTACTCGTCTGACGTACCCGTCTGTGCAACGGCTGCGGCAATACTTCTATCTAGTGCCTAATGATCTAATTGGAAGCAGTAGTAACATATAGCAAAATGGGTTATGGGAGCCTCATTATAGGCACAAGGTGTCACTCTAAGCGAGCGGCCCAATCGGTAGATCTTGGCTTAACCTGTAAGAGTACACTTCACTTGTTGACTGACGTGAGATAGGGCTGTAAATAACGGTTATTTCATTTTTCATTACGTACTGTTGTTTCATCTCACTCGAGCAGACGGGCATGGCCAATTGGTGTATCTGTGATCGATAATCACTTCGAGCCCTCTTTTTGGAAAGTATATCCCCAAACAAGTTTTTCTCATCGACTACGGTCTCACACTTAGGTAACATGCACCACAACTGGATTCGTTTTCTATTTGGTATCATTTCACATTATAGACTTTTACATTTTTGGCACAAGGAATATCGTTCATCACAATGCTGATATATTGGAACTGGTAAACGAGATATTTAGTATAATATACCAGAACTCATACAAAACGTTCCTCTCAAATATAAACCTGCATGCACCTAGCAATGCTAATCGTTGTTAAAATCTCGGATAACAATGGTTATAATGATTTCGCTGTCATCTACGTCGCTACAGCCGGCTCTGGAGCGCCATCCTTCAAAACTTGCTGCGCCTTCTCGATTTTTACTAGAATATCCGCCGTGCTATCTCCCATCGCCTCAAACTCTCGTTTAAGAATTCGCGGAACCTTTGAATCTCTTGGAATGAACGCTGCTTTGAACGGAAGCGGCGGGGAGTTGAAACCGGAGACAAAATCAAATCTGCCAACATGAGATTCGACTTTCTTGCCCTCGATAATTTCCCAGCCTCGCTTGATGTCGTAGGCCCAGAGCATTCGTGATACATTAATCATCATTGAATTATTGCCAATATACTGTCCTATGATTTGGTGATGTTAGTGAAAAGTTCGTGTCGAACCAAGCTAAGAAATACGTACCAATGCATTTACGTCGACCAAATCCGAATTGAGAAAATGGAAGATCCGGGTTTCTCAAAAATCGTTCGGGTTCGAAATGATCAGGATTAGGATACATTTTTTCGTCCATAGAAATAGCCCAGTGACCACCAATTATGGTAGCCCCCTTAGGAATATGGTAGCCCATGTATTCATCATCTGAAGTGACCGAGTGGGGAACACCTCCAGGAAGCACAGGGCGCCATCCATGAATTTCTTTGATGAATGCGAGCAAGTAAGGCATCTTCTCAGTATCCTCAAAAGTGGGCATGCGGTCACGTCCAACTATTTTGTCAATCTCGTCTTGGAGAATCTTAACCTTATCAGGGTAAAGAATGGCTGCTAGTGTGAAGACTTGAAGTGTCATGGTAGTAGTATCAGCGCCGGCTTCATACGTATTACCGATGACATAAGACAGTTCAGTATCTGTGAGCGATCTGTGTTCCTTCATCGTGAGAATATCCTAACACCAGTTGTACCCTTTACGCTTAGATGCAGGTTCCCGGATTTCATTAAAGAATTGGCGCTCCTCGTCACCGAGGACGTCCGCAATCTTCTTCCATGGCTTCAAGAAACCCGGAAGCTTGTTTAAGAAGGGTAGGGAGTCAACAATCTAATTGGTGATGAAAGCCTCGTTCAAGTTGTTCATAATTAGTTCCACTCCTTTTACCTCTTCTTCTTGACCGGTCGGCATACGCATCCCGTACGCAAGTGCAAAGGTTAGGCTAGAGGAATATCGATGGTAACGCTTGAAAAAGTCGTCTTTTGAAAGGAACTCGGATACAAGTTGCTTGCTTTCCAAATCCTGCAACTCTCGATATGTGTTTGACATTCGCGGACTCAAGAATGAGCCCTATAGACGGTGGTAGACACGCCATTTTTCTCCATATGGTAGAATGAGAGACCGGTTGCCCTGACTAATACACTCTCCAACCATTGTAAAAGTGGGGCGTGAGCTATAGATATTGCTTCGCCTTTCTAGGAGTTCGCGTGCAGCCTCGTACGTTCCGAGGTAGATGACAGTGCTCAAACCGTACTGCATGCTGAATATGGGACCATACTTCTTGTGCATCTCGGTTTGAGTGAGCCACGGATGGCTCATAGGTAACTCCGGAAGGTTACCGAGGACCGGTAAACCTTTAGGCCCTGGCGGTATGCGGCGACAGAAAGCATAATATCGGTAAGAAATGATCAAGAGGGCCAAGGTCAAGACACCGGCTAAAATGAGTACGACTCGAGCTATTGACAGCCCAATTTCCACCAAGGTACTACTAATGTACCGGCTCATGATTCTGTCTAGTATATGGGAAGCTAACCAAAATCAGAAATCAAAAATCGTGCAGACTGGAGTTGCGAACATAGGTAAGACCACTTCATTCCTATCGACAGTATGGATTTATAATAACTTTATGTGTTGCGGCGTCCTCCTATCAATCTGGCAGTAAAACATAATGCACATATATTCTCCTCCTGGTCTCCGCTGCGTATAGTATTAGTACGGCTCCTGAAAAAGAGAAGCCGAATAACCCCAGTCAACCCCCAGTAGGGTTCCGGCCCAGCCATAGCGGTATCAATCGGGCATGGTGCTTTTGTTCTGTAGTAATGCTACCGTATAAAAATTAGTAGTAAGAGATGCCGCCAGTCCGTGCACGATATCGGAGCATGTAAAGGCGGGGTGTAATCCTTTAATTGTATTTAGCTCTGCAAATTCCAAGGTTGGAAAAAGGTCCAATCTGAGCGCACCCATCTCTTATTACTGAGTTTATACGGTATCAGCCTATCAGTAAGCCTTCATCCACAAAAGCACATTTCTCAGATTCGGGCGTCGGATTCCGGCTGACAGCCACTGACGCACCTCTGGCATGTGTATTGGCGGATTAGACGGACTTAGCTGGGTAATAACCCGTTAATCCGTTTAATACCGATTAAATTATCAACTCACCCTCAGCTTTCTACTTTGTAGTTTAACTTCAATTTCTATCGAAAACTCTTCATTGGAACCCTTTCTTATTCAAACATCAACAATTAACACAAAAATGTCGAAACTCCTCGTTGTGGTTAATGCTACTGGTCAGCAAGGCGGCTCTGTCATCAACACCGTTCTGAACGATGCTCAATTAAGCAAGGAGTTCTCTATTCGTGGAACAACTCGTGACCCGAGCCAGAGCGGCGCACAGGAGCTCTCGAAGAAAGGAGTCGAGGTTGTCAAAACTGATGTAGAAGATGCTACATCGCTCCAAAAGGCTTTTGAAGGAGCACACGTAGTTTTCGCCAATTCGGTAACCATTTACGATGGCCATACGTACGAGCACGAAGTAATTCATGGCCGAGCTCTAGTCGACGCAGCAGTTGCCGCGAAGGTGCCTTTCTACGTCTATTCTACCTTGCCCAACGCCGGAAAGATTTCAGGCGGCAGGCTTAAGAACCTGGGCCACTTTGATGGAAAAGAGGTGGCAGAACAATACGTACGGACTCGTCCTATCAAGAGCGCTTTCATCGCCCCAGGCTCGTTCATGTCAAACTTCAATACAAACATGCGGCCACACCCAGCTGGTAACGGCTCATATGTCTTTGCCAATTTTGTCACTCCAGAAACCAAGATACCTTTGATTGATACCGCGGGAGACACCGGTAAATGGGTTGCAGCGATTTTGGCCGATTTCCCAAAATACGAAGGCAAGGTGCTTTATTGTGCGACTGCTCTCTACAGTTTCCAAGAAATAGCAGAAGCCATGAGTAAAGCCTCTGGAAAATCCGTCAATTACGCCCAATTGCCGAAAGAGACTTTTAGTGGATTCCTCCCCGAAGTGATGAGAGAGCACCTCTCCGATATGCTCCAGTACTTCCAAGATTTTGGATACTATGGCGAGGACACGGAGGGAAAAGTCAAATGGTCGGCGGAGCAAGCACGAGGCAAGTTGACGTCTTTGGATGAGTACTTCCAAAAGAATCCTTTGTATTTGGAGTAGTCATGGATATTCAGTCGAGAAAAGCCAGCGATATTTGGGGTGGAGAAATATGGGCATGGTAATTCGTAACTCGATTACAATGAGAGGAGATAATCCATACTGTTTAGTACCCGATCGCTACTTACATCGAAGCATCCGATTATTTGACATACTGCTTTTCTGCTCCTGACCTTCGAAGTGATACAGCTGTAAATATAATGACACTTGTGACTTGAGCGAATCTGTAATCTGGAGGGGCGAGTGAGTAAAACCTGCGTGCAAGTGTAAGTAGCATTCTTAAAAGACCTCTACCTGTTCAGTAAGAAGCCCATGTCAGCTTCTAGTAAGCATATGCCAGTTCGTGCGAATATTATGCCAACCTGTCACTTGAGCCGTAGCTCGGAACCCGAAATATAATCATAATGGTTTCGAGCAGAAGCTCTGGGTCTCTCATTTATATAGCCATATCAGCTCACTTACAAATAATTTACAGAGACTGTACAACTTCCCAAACCAGTTTGTAGAGAATGGAGGACCAAAGCATCAGTCACTTAGCAGCCGACATTCTTTTTGAATGTCGTTCAATGGAAAAAACCAGTCAATCGGAAGGAACTCCTCTACCAAAGCTAACAGCTGGTGAAAGTACCAAATTTTGGTCAGAGGATTCGCCGGAGCTCACCCACGCACGTACAAAGACGCTTGGTATGCTGAATAAACTTACTATGCTTCTGCAAGGTCCACATGACTTCTTTCACGAGTTCGTCGCCACCAACTGGGACCATGGAGCCCTTTACGCATTTCTCGAGTCAAACCAACTAGAGTACATGGCATCTTCCGGGGGATATGCCTCCCTGTCTAGCCTTTCAGAAGNNCATACTAAACGAACCGGAGGATGGCATCTTCAGTCTTACTGCGATATCTGAGGAATTGTTACATGATGGAGACTTCAAATCTTGGGTTGAGTTTCAGTATGTTCACGAAATCCCAAGGAATGCTGCAGAGCAACGTATCTAGTGCGCTAACATAACAG
>JWJA01000293.1:0-14847 GCA_000812885.1 Lanzia echinophila
GAGGGAGGGAATTATCTAGGTAAGGAGTCATCCGGGGTAATGAATGTCAAAATGGATTTATGTTAATACTAGATAATTGTTTGGATTGGATGGATGTATCTTTGGTAAGATTTCTAGATATTATATATATACACCAGGGGTACATAAATTGATATATGAGCATTCGTGATACAGATGTAGTGAAAAAAAGATAGAAGAGGGTGTGTAAGGAATAAAGATATAGGAGTTAACTTATTGAACTTACTTAGTGTTTGGTTGGAAACTACCACCAACCACAGTACTGTGGCAATACAGATTTAATTACACTTTTTTTTTTAGAAGGTACAACTGTCCAACTACCACCAAAATTAACAACTGACACTGTACAAGGTAGGCAGGCACACAATAATTAAATTTCCCGCCAACATATTTTCAAAACCTTCTATATATTATTTTTCTTCCATCTTTTACATCACATCACATCATCACACACATAAAATTGCCAACAACAACAAAAGTTACATACAATCTCTTTCATTTTGATTTTGACCTTTATTTTTTTATATATTGCTGATGCAATAAGTTAATTTCTCTATATTCTCAATTGATTGATAGTCGCTCTTTCAAGACCTTTAAAATATGGCCCAAGGGGCTGTTGCTCTTGTGCCCACCAATGGCACAAATGGTGTAATACTGACGACAGAAAATATTCGTGAGATTCGAGAGTATGAGAAGATAATTTCATTTCGCGATGCTATTCTCGCAGGGTCTCATCCACGCGTCAAGATACCTCCCCACCTTGTAGGTGTAGGAAAACAGAGCAGTATAGCTCGCAATATTTCATCTCCTAGTACCTCGACAACTCGTGCCAATGCGCAGTCAACCAGCGACTCGTCAATCTCGAATAACTCGTCGCCAATTAATATTCGTTCAGCCGCGACAAACGGCCACCTACCAAAACCCTCGGTATCTTCAATGCCTCCAAAAACAGTGAACTCGGGAATCAATCCTATTCTTCTGGAAAAATCCGATGATCTTATTAAAGCAGAATTACAATTGCAGAGGCAGCGTGTGGAAAGAGCTCTTAGGGACCAAATGGATCAACATCGCCTGGCCCAGAAAGCTTTGCTCCAAACTTCCGAGTCTCTGCCAAATTTTAATCTTACTGAAGTCCTACAAAAAGCTCTTGCTATAGTGCATCCTGCAACAGCTGCAGAAGTAGATCCTTCCGTGGGTGGTGGTAGTGATTCATTTGATGAAAACTCTTTCTATTCTAGTCAGCATGATACACCAGAGCCATCTAGTTCATCGCATGGTCAGAAAGAGACCCCCAATGGGGAAATGCGTGGTGAGGTATCGGCGGATGGACGAACGGCTCAAGTTAGCCTTCCAAGTAATCACATTGATGACAATGAAGTTATCATGACTGGCACTTCGCTATCCCAAGATAACCATTTAGCAGCTCAAAGTCATTTACAGTCACAGTTCCTACCACCTAGTCAGAATGGCCTTCTCACTGATCAACGACCCGATTACTATCACGCAAAACTACCTCAAGAAGCACCGCATGCCAACAACACTAGGGAACGTAGGGAATCGGGCATGGTTAGTACTTCCCAAGATAGTACAACAGGATCTGAGAGTACCACATCACAGCAGATGGTTGATCAAACAACGCTACAGAAGCCAGGGGAGAATAGTATTCAGCAATCACGTAGTCGAGTGAATGCTTCCCCGCTCGTTAGAGCTCACAATTTATCTCCATTTGCACCACAACCTGCACGAGTCTCTCCATTGGCCACTGCAAGAGACCCTCCTATACTTCGAGACCCTCTTCCTGTCAATGAGGCACAGCCTGCCCAAGTAGCTGCATTGCGAAATGCGGCCTCGGGTCTTTCAAGTGCGGAAAGCTCACCTAGTGGACCAAAGGGTCCAGAAAAGAAAAAGGGAAAGAAAAAGAAGCGTAAGGCTACTGACAGCGGACCAAATGACACACCGGACTCCCCATATATCAAGCCAGAACCTCGCTCACCATCACCATTTGCTGTTGCGCCCTTGCCAAGACCACAGAAGAGGCAAAGACAATCAGGGCAATATGCTTCGGAGCTTAATTACGACGAACCTAGGTACGAGCCGGTAGAGATCATTCCAGACGAGCCACCTAAGCGGTACGAGGAAGTGCGAACTGCGCCACGATATGAAGAACGATATGCGGATCGTTATGCGGAGGTGCGACGGCCGGAACCGATATATCAACGGGTTGAGAGGGATGATGTGGAATATCAACGTGTTGACAGTGGAGGACAGTATACAAGACGACAACCATCCCCAGTTTATGCTTTGCCATATTCTCGACCGCTGAGAGAGAGCTCTCATGCTGTCGTCGAGCGACAAATTATTGAGGAGCCCAGATATTACACGGAGAGGGAACGGCCAGTTTTATCACGAGCTAGTGTCCGCCCAGATGCTGATCGTGAAAGATCTCGGTCACCAATAATGAGAGACAGACGATCGCCGATCCCAATGGGACCTCCAAGGGCGCCGGTAAGGATTATTGTTGATGAATACGGGCGTGAGTATTATGATCCTGGCCCCGCACCGTCCATGCGGCAGTCAGTTGCCCCAAGTATCAGACATCATGAGGGTGAAGTTTACTACGAGCGTGCTCCTGTAAGGACAGTATCCACTCGTGCACCCATGGACACATACGAAGAAGATGGCGTTTTGTACAGAAGTTCACCTGTTATTGCAGCTCCAAGACGAGTTATCACACAACCTGAATATGCCCATCCTGAGTATCGCTCATATCGCGAGCGAGAATACTCGGTCCGACCAACTGCAATGGGTCCACCAGGAGATGAATACGTCAGAGTTAGAGCACCCATTGAACGCCGTCAAGTAAGCCATCTTGAGGAAGCTCCCCGCGAGTATTTGTCCCGACCACAAAGTGTTCGGCCTGAATCTGTGAGATACGAAGTGCCACGAGAATATGTTGGAAGACTTCAAAGCGTGCGCCCAGAAGCACCTCCAAGAGAGTATGCTTCGAGCGTCCACCCGGAAGTTCGGCGAGAGGTGATGGCTCCCCCAAGAGGATATAGTGTACGACCAGTGGAAATGATACCTCGTAGTCGGCAAATGACGGTAGTGGAGGGTGACAGATACTACGATACGGAAAACCAAAGACCACCGACCGTTATTGAGAGACCTCGGGAACGTGAAGGTTCGGTATTCGTTTATGCGGATGAGGTTCCAGCTGGTGCAAGGAAAGTCTACCGATGAAATGCGGAATGATTTATGGTCTAGTGCAAGCTAAAATGGTAGTTTGTTTCAAAACATTTTTATGGCTGGGTAGGTACTATTGTCATGGTTAGGTGTGGGGAAGAAACCCCCCGTTCAGGTAGTGCAATGGATTTTTTTTTGGGAGACAATTCAATAATGCATTAGGCCTTTTTGAAACCATTAGCGAACTCCATTTGGATATAAATCAAAACCAAAAAGGTTTTTGAGGAGCGACAGAATAAACAAATGTAATTATTTATTGTACAAAATGCTATTTACCCCAGACTTTCCAGATTTCACCTGGTGCACTTCTTTAACTCCTCTTTTGCTGCTTCAATAATTTGAAATTCGAATATTTGACGAAGCACCATGTAAAAGCTACTCATGCTAATGAGTGCGTGCATAAAGAGCCAAAGCTAAATGTCTATAAGGTCTAGAACACACATTGGTTTTTAGACCAAGTAATGTAAAAAAATGTATGAAGTCATCATTTCATGATCCAATGAGATGAAGCACACTTTGTACTAAAGGTGTGTTATGATACGGTAGGTTAATCATTACCATAATCGTTAATAGAAGTGGAAAGTTCCTGGCGATCTTCAATTTAGAACTAGCTTTTTTTTCTTTTGTATTCTTTTTTGGTTACTTGGTGGTCTTCTCATAGAGAAGTTTTTTTTTCTGAGGGGTGGGGAGCTTTTGGGACGGGTGGTGTTTCGATGATATATGGATCTGACTTGTTGGAAATCAAATATGGTTGTGGAACCCCCAAAAGTTTTAGGACTAGGGGAGTGTCTGATTTGGTGGGATATTATGGTATGTAATGTAAATCTTGATCTGTGTGTAGTTTTTGTCTGTGTTTTTTGATGTCTGTCGTCTGTGAGTAGGGGGAAGATGGAAGGAGGTCCCAGTATAGAAAGAGGTATGGTATGAAGTATGCGTTACTTGCTGGGATGAATGGTATATAGGACTATGTAGATAGGTTGCGATGAGAAGTGCTGGGCTGGGCCTGGCCTGGCTGTGGTTTGAAGATTTTCTTTTCTTTTCTTTTAAGAATCGATGTATGAAGCTTGGGAGCTTATTTAGGATGAGATTCAATGGGCATGCTTGCCAGGATTTGTTTCTATTACCTATTTGATATTGTGATATTTCGCCATCCAAGAATCGGTTTGATGCTTCTTGATGATATATCTAACCTTAACAATGAATGGTCTTAAGTATTGATTGTTACTATTAGATGCATATCTACTAGATAGGTATCTAGGACAAATATTATTTATTCTCTCATACTCTATCTACTCTCTACTTCGGCAACAGACATAAAATAGTGAGTAATATTCAATAAGCCTTCAAAAAAGTAACCTCACTTGAATTAGAAACCCTATGACAATGTTTTGGATGAAACTTTTTTTTTTGCAGCGTTGGCTTATTACGTAGTACTAAACTGCTAAATACTTATCAGGTACATCCATCATTCCAACTTGGCTCAGCTCTTTTAGTTAAAAACATTTAGCAATTTTAGCAAAAGATGGAGAGAAACTACTCTACTTAGAGACTTGAGTACTGCACTACGGAAATATATCTCCTTGTACCATGGCATTGGCATTGACACGACGACCCTTCCACTTCTTCACATTATTCGCGCTCAGGCATTCTGGCGGAGTATCGGCTTGGGACTTGGACCTGCCTGGGCTTGGAAGTTAAGTTGGGCTAGGTCCAAGGGGGGAGGGAGGTTTATTTAGGTTCTATGTAAATGTTTATGGTTTGTAGTTTGTGCGATACGATACGATACTTTACATCTGATACCTATCTGGGGAGTGGAAATGGTGTTTGTTACATGGATGGCCATTGTTTTGTAAGTCTTCTTTTTGTAATTCTAATCAAGAGTTGAAGAGGAGAGGTTATATTATTATGTGTGGTGAAGTGTGAGAGAAGGTCAGGATATTTTATTTAGAACAAATCGGATGATTATTATGATTATCCACATATATCCACATAAATCTCGAATCATATCGAGATACGGAAGTAGTCCCTAGATCTTCATAGGTTCTAGTTTCTGGTGGATTCATTCTCTCCTCTGTCCCTTTGATGCTTGTAGGTCTTTGTGTAAATACGGTATTCTTTTACATCAAAAATGTAAGTATGAGTTTTAATGGAGATGATGAAAATGGACAACAATGGAAGTTTGTAGGGAGGACTTGGGAGAGATAGAAAGCAAGCAAGCAAGCAATAAAAAGCATTTAGATTTGATGATTTAGAAATCCTCCGTGAACCCTTGGTTCTTTTCATTGATAGAGTATTCGTAGATATCAATATCTATTGTACTTTGTACTGCATACTGCAACACCAATAATACTGCCATGTTTTTTTCTTTTTTTCCCTTGAACAACAATATTAATTCTTATCAATACTACTGTGCTTCAAGTAGGTTTTTGTACAACGCTGATAAATATCAAATCATATACCTACCCTGTTTTGGGTAACGATGTTTAAGTAATTCGAAACTATTCGCTCAAGAGAGACCTGTAGACTTGTTGATTTGAATGATTGAGTGAGATCAGGATATTGATAGGATTTGAATAGTTGGTTGAGATTTGAATATCCAGTTGTTGAAATTCGGTTCATACTACCTACTAGTACCTAGGTATGTACGTATAATAGTTACACCATCCGGTACTTACTTGTAATGAATGTAAGTAGTTATGATTACTACCTAGTCTAGGTACTTTAAGACTATTTTGCTGATCTCATTTGACTTTGAGAATATACTACTTCTAAAGTTGTACCTTCATTTTCATCTATATTGCTTTCAAATGTTGTGTGATATATCAGTCCCACCGTTGCTACATGTAATTCGTATGTACTTTTCTAATAATCCTAGTATATTATCCCCCCCTGGTAGTTTTGAAATTGATGATTGATGATGCTTACTTTTTATTTCTTCTTCTTCTTCTTGTAGAATAGAATCTCTCTCTCTCTCTCTTCTTCAAATGTCAAATATAATGATCTTGTGAATAATATCAATAATTATATACTTTTTCAAGTATATTACCTTTAATATGATGATTTTATGATTTTATTTTAATTAGCAAAGTAAAGAAATACAATTCTTCATCAAGAACTCAAAATCCATTCATTCATTGCACTAAGTAACGAATTATTCCAATTTTGGTTTAGTTTAGTTTGGTTTTGGCCTCTTTTTCAAAAAAACCCCAAAGCTTTTTGATTTTTCTTTTCGCTTAAAACTACAAATTTAGTTTAGCTTTATTTAAGTTTTTTTTGGGGGCTTACTTATCAAAGACAATTATTAGCTCACATACCAATAAAATGGGACAGTACCCCAAATTCCATTATATCTCGTGTGCTTTCCTTTGAAACTGCCTACCACCTCTCTACCTTATTCTTTTGAACTTCCCTACCGAAATATCCTTCCCTCCTCCCACAACCCACCCACTCACCTACCTATCTACCCACCCACTTACTCCCCCTCTCTCACAACTCTACCAATTCAACCTTTGGTCGAGTGAAATACATCAAAATTTAAATATTACAATAACCATACGATAAAAGGATGAATAAATTAGTCAATATAGGTGGCAATATGAGGCATTGGTCTGGCCCAGGGTTTGGGATGTCGCGACCGTCCATGAATGGTATGACCTCAATGACAGCGCCTCATTCGAAACCGACACATGCACCTTCGCCAATATTACCACCAAATGCTCAAGATTCTATTATTCATTATTCATTTAATGTACCCTTCGCATCCGATCTCGCCGGTCCAAATACCGAAGATATTTTATATGCTACGAGCAATGCTGTTCTAAGATGGACACATCCCGAAGACGCGCCTGATGACGTCCAAGTATGGAAATTACCGGTACATGCCTCGAATGTCGAAAATTTGAATAAGCTTTGCAAAGATCTTACTGAAGGTCCACTGCCAATAGAAGCACACGTCCAAGTTACCGAACCAAAACGCCTCAGACAACAAGTTACGAATGTCTGTCTCTCGGGAAGCCCGGAATTGGTCCATAAGAGTAGGGAGACGATCTTAAACGATACTCCTCTGGCATTGGTATGGTTCAAACTGTTATTTCGTGGTGTGTATAGGTGACTAATTTGTCAATAGCGTTGTGCCGTCATTGATGTGGATGGAGAATTAGTTATCGACTCGTCAAAGTCAGCCTTGAAGACAGTGGTTGTTGAGCATCTAGATCAAATTGCTGGATTCTGCGGCGTCGACATATTCCTTCTTGGACCCAAATTCGCCTCTTTGACAGAAGGGTTGAACAGTAATGGTGAGGCAGGTAGAGATCAACGATGGAGAGTAGCGGTATACGGTGATATGGAGAGTGCTGAACATGCAAAAACCAGAGTCTTAGTTTTCATCGATAAGCTTGTATGGTACCTCCCATCCCATCATCTCGTACTGAAATCACTGACCCTCGTGTTTTATTTTAGCTGGGACGTATGATCGATGGTGCGATCCTTGAACTCTCCCTTCATACTGTCATATGTGGACGATCCCGCAAGAACATCAAGATGATCGAATCTGCTACGAATACCGCTATTTACTTCCCACCTCCATTCTCTCAAGTGTACAGATATTGCCCACAGGGTGCTCAACGACGAAACCCAGAAGAAATATTCATCACAGGAGATAATCCAACCGATATCGCCATGGCTAAAAGCAAGATCCATGACCTTGTTAGAATGACCCGATTGTTCATGAAAGATGCTCATGTATCTGCGGCTAAAATTGACAGCATTCTTTTGACTAGGCTAGACAAGGTCCGCAAAATCATGGAGACCAATGGAACTTTCATCCAATTTCCAGCTCTCGCCTCTCAACGCAATATGATTAGAATCCAAGGTGTAGAGGGCCTTCACGTTGAGCGAACTGTTCGGGATATTATGTCTATGGTTAGTTCACACACGTCCCTCGTATCTGTAATTAGCTAACAAATCGAGCAGGCTGGTCAATTTTACAGCGCCTCATGGTGGATCCAAGCGTCGCAGATCATACAACAACCATCATCACCTCAGATTAGGACTATGCTAGCAGACGTTTGTGCGAATTCCGATGCAGATGTAACTTTCGATAAGCTACAGTGGACTATTACAGGCTCTGACGATGCCGTAAAGCTTGCGATGCTGGTCATTAACGATATCCCTTTTGTTAAGCGAGCACAATATCAGATTCGGGTCAAGATTGAGCTTGCTAATGAGCACAAGGAGTTTGTTAGTGGAAAGAAGAATGGCAAAATCAACAAGATCATGGGTCAAAGTAAGTTGATATAAATTCCCTTATTCAGGTATAGCAAATTGCTAATATCCATTCTAGGCAGCGTTCAGATCATCTTCGATGGCTTTAACGAATATAATTTCAATATAGATGTCTGCGGTGGTAACTACGAAGCTATGAGATCTGGACTAGCTCTTGTCGAACAAGAAATGCCCGCCTCGATTTCTTTCCATGTTCCAGACCAGTACCACAAGCGTATCATTGGTATCGGTGGACAGCACATTCAACGTATCATGAAGAAACACTCCGTCTTCGTCAAATTTTCCAACGTCATGGATCGTGGCGGAGTCGGTCGTGAGGATGATGATATCAAAGCTGATAATGTTATTTGTCGAACACCAGCTCGAAATGCTCAAAACCTCGAGCTTGTCAAAGTAGAGATCCTTGACATGGTTGATCGAGTTGACTCGGAATTCACCTCACAGACCGTCAATGTCGACCGATTGTATCATCGACAACTTATTGCTCGCCTGGGCCAAATCGAAGAACTCGAGAAAAAGTGGAACTGCAAAGTTCTGTTCCCCAGCACTGAGCAAGCTAGCGATGATGTCACAATCTCTGGGCCCGAATGGCAAGTCCCTCACTGTGTAGACGAATTCCTTGGTATGGTTCCGGACCACCACGAATTGGTTCTGGCTCGTACTCCAGAGCTTATGAAGTTCTTTGGTTCCAAGGCGTTCAAATCAGACTTGGTTCTCAAACTCAAGTCACAGTATGTGGTCGATGTCGTTGTCAATGAGAACTCGCCTGAGCGCACTGAAGAAGATGGCCCAACGGTACTTCTCAAGTGGTCTTTCACAAGAAACAACGCTGGTGGCGTTCGGGATGCCATTGATTTCTTGTTCTCCAATCTTGCTTCTGCTGGTATTGACGCTATTACCGTCAAAGGAGCGATTCCTCGTCCTAAATCCGACTCCTTCGAAGAATCTCTGCAATACTTCGATTCTAAGCTACTACAACATGCTCCTGCCCCAGTATCTACTGACTCGCCAACCAAATCCTCATTTGGTGATGATGTCGCCAGGGAAAGAAGCAACATCTTCGACAAACTTCGAAAGCCTGGCAGCATGTCATCCATCTCTTCCTTCTTGAACAGCCGCAAGAATAGCTCTCAATCTCCTGCTAGCTCTTTCTTCAAGAATGGCTCTAACAATGTATCAAAGACGTCTTTAATCTCTATCGAGTCGACAAGAAGCTTTAATGCGGATCGTAACCCATGGAACGATAGTGGTGTCAACTTGCCGGACGATGACACTACACCATGGCCAACCCGCCATTTTGGAAATGGTAGCATCAGTAATGACCACAAGCACATGCATGCGCATCCGGGTGATGTAACACCAAGACATAGCATACGGGCTTCTATCGACAGTGGTCGCCCTTCTACTTCTAATTCTACAAACTCAGGATACCCAGGTCCAATTGGACCACCGCGTACTTAAAAAAAAATACCTCCTACCTTTTATTCCCTTGTTTCCTAGATTGTCTCTCTCGGTACGTCAGTTAATGTCGTACAAAATGGCTGGATATATACCCTGGCGCGCAATACCCAAATACCAGTTTTTTTTACCGGTGCTTAGTTTGTTTTTTCTACGGGGGTTTTCTTTTTAGCAAATTGTCTAGTATGTGTAGTCTGCGTTTTACTCTTTCCTGGTGCGTGTTTCGATTTTCTTTTTCTTTTTGGTTCGTAAAGAGAAAAAAGCATGCGGGCGCTCTCAAAAGACGAAACAAGAGGCAAAACAATTAGAAGACACTGACTTGCATGCTTTGAATTACTCATGGGAAATATTAAGAGGAAATACCTATTTGCTTTTCAGGGGCGTGGGGATATATCATACTTTTGTTTTTTGATCGCGGAAGCCTCTTTTTGTTGTGTGGTTAAGTTTGTTTTTTCTTCTTTTGTGCTAGCTTTTGCAGGTTTTGGTTCTCGAGCTCGAGACCTGAAATCTGGAGCAAATTTTCATTCCTTTTATGTGGATTGATAGTGGGAGACAGATGAGGGATCAGGGATCAGGATGAGCAACGAGAGATGATTCAGTGATTCGGGAGTGGCAAGCCAATCGATGTGTTAAGAGAGATGGAATGGGAAAATGGAATGGGCCCAATCCAGGCTAGCATTGATAGGGAGGGGACTTGGTGATCCAGGCATGGATGATTACGGATTGGATGCGATGTGCTGCGTCCGTTGTTCAAAGCGTGATCACGGACGGGTGTATGTCTGGTGGGTTGGTGGGTCGGTCGGATGGATGGATGGGATCGGTTTGTTTAGTTGGGTGTATGCTATGATACCCGCCGCACGTAAATCTCATTTTAAGATATATCAGCAATGCAAAAAACATTTTCTTTGAATTGAAGCCAACTGAACTTGGTAGCAAGTATGTCTTGAGCGATATCAATGTGCTAAGTGATGAATTGAGAGATGGTTGTGAGATACATGTTTAGGGTGGATTTTATAACCAATGCAGGTAGGTAGACATGATTGACTTTTATTCAAACGGTATATTTGTAGTACACGCTACATGCTATCATTCTAGTCTGTTGCGCACGCCTCTTGAAAAAACACAAACGCAAATACAAGTGCAATACTCTTCCCATCCATCCAATCCATCTAATCATTTATAACAGCATCGCTTCTTCCCAATCCACTCCACAACACCGCCCATAAATCACATATGTACACTGACATTCACAGCCCTCTCATCAGCTCCCCCACCGTAATGGGTTTCCTGACCGCATTCGAAAAGCCCTCATGAAAAGTAACCCATACCTTCTTTTCCTTCTTCTCCCTTTTCGCTCCAACCCCCTCCTGCCCTTCCCCACCAGCATCACCATCACCCAATTTTTCCCTCCCATTACCCGAAATCGGATTTAGGGCCCTGCCGAAGAAATCCCTTTTCACATTCATCCCAATCCCCAGCTCTAATGCCAAATTCCCATTTCCCATCCCCTTTCCTTTGCCGCGCCTCGCCAACGCAAGTCCGCCCGCATCTTCCTCGTCCTCTCCCTCCTTGGCCCCACCCTTGAACCTCTTCTCCCGCGCCTCGCTCTCTTTCAATAGGACGTTCTTCCTATACTCCTGGTCCAACACCTGTCGTATCGCATATCTTCCCTGCATCGCCGATGCCAACGTAGTCGTCAGGGTACCAAAATTAACTAGCATATCGAGCGGTGGTTCCATTCTGTATATCCACTCAGTATTTCCCCACTTTCCACTCGATCCACCACCATCGTCTAATCGTCCTCTTTCATACAAAACCCCTACCTCCCACATAACATCCACAGCCCTCTTGACCATCGCCTTCTCACCCAATCGCTTCACGCTCGCGATGCCCTTTTGCTCGCCTGTCCCACCGACAATCACCGGTTTAATATCTGGCGTTATCATACGCACCACATAAGGTAACAATTCCATCGCAATATCCTCCACGCTTCTGAAGCTGCGTGAAAGTTTCGCGTCAAGATTTGCTTGTAGACTTTGTATCTGTGCTCTATGTTCCTTTTCCATTTCCCTCGCTTGGAAATCGGCGCGCGGCCCAGAGAACGGACCTTCTTCGACTTCTTCCTCTTCCGCCCCTGCCACTTTCTCGGATTTCCATTTCTTCTGTCCACCTCCCTCATTACGGAAATAATGACGCGCAGGACTAGCGAATAGGCCGTGCCATGCTAAAACAGACTGGCTTAGATACCCTGCAAGTTCCCATTCTTGCCCTGAAAACACACGCGACGAACATGAGTCATGGAAATGCAACCATTCATATGCGGCATCCGGTTTCGACAGCGTAGAATCGTCATTAAAAGGTTGCGACGGGTATTCCCCAAAGAGATCCGTCATGATACGGTCGGTATCGCCGGAGGTTTCGATCATGGCGCCCAGACGATCCATAGCTGCTTTTCGGGCAAGCTCCGCAACGTGGAGTTCTGATTTGGGCCCGGCATCGTGTCCGTTATCGGGAATAATGTGGTTGAAATTTGTTGGGCGTGGAAATCCGGCTCCTTCGAGGAAGACGCGGTTCACGATTTCTTTGACGCCCCCTCTTCCTACTGCTCTAGATCCACCACCACCATGAGCGAGGCTACCCGTCATGTTTTGCTCCACCCATTTGCGTGTTAATCGTGGTGGGCCACTTTTGCATTCCATTTTGAGTTTTCCCGCGGCCCATTCGCTGACTACCATGACACTGCGGAGATCGCCTTCGCCGGTCCCTTCTGCCCCTTTTTTTGTGTCTTGGGGACTAATGCCCCACGTGGCTTCACAAAGACGTCGCACGGCATCGTTATCGCATGACACACCCTCTTTTTCAAAGACTGCTTTCATGCGGTTGACAACGGCGTCCAAGGGTGGTTTGCGGATGTGGATAATTTCTGCGAAGTTAGAATTTCGCAAAGGTCGTAGAGAGGGGTGGTACACATCATTGCAGATCAATATGAGCGGTCGCATGAGTCGGAAGTCATCACCCTTCCTTTTCTTTCGGCCATAGCTTGTATTTGTCCCCATAGTTGCCGAATTCTTTTGATCAAGGAGAACGAGATCAATTAATGCTTTAATAAATCCACCTTCGCCTGATCCGCCGGCACCTCCCACAACTCCATCCACTTCATCTACAACGACACAAAGGGGGTGGGCATTCTTCTGAACGAGGCCAGACTTAGAAGTAATCGTCGATCCAGTCTTGACATTTTCCGTGCCAACACTCGTTCTGATTCTATTTTTCACCACATCTCGGCTTCTCTCATCACTAGCGTTAATCTCCATAACTTCGTATCCAGCCTGTCTCGCACAAACGTGAGCCAGCGTTGTTTTGCCGAGGCCGGGAGGACCAGTAAGCATTAGGATTTTGCGATGGGGCTTCTCTTCGTCTGTCTCTCCTGGTCGTTTCGACGGCACTTTTACCTTTCCTGATTTCGGAAATACAATAGGATCCCAGGCTTTGAGCCATTTTAACACTTGCCGATGTGTTCGATCGTCTCCGACTAGTTCCATGAAATTTCTTGCGCGGTACTTTTCTGTCCACATCAAGGACCGACGCGGTTTTTTGCCGATGGGATTTTCGATTGAAGGTATAATCTCGTTTTCGGCCTGGGTCTTTCGCTTCTCCTCGGCGTTCTTCTCTTTGGCGGCCTCTTCAACTAGTTCATGTATATTTATCCCATAATAGCTCTTCTTTGCGCGTCCAACTTTGGTAGTAGATCTTGCTGCAACTATTTGCTCGAAAGGCACAGCCGCCGTCTGCTTCCTCCGACTGATTGGAAATGATTTCCCAGAGGAGGTTGTCAAGTCTGCCATCTTCTGGGTCCTGTTACCGAACAATGCTGGTAGTGTCGAAAAGGAATTGCTCGCTCTAGTCAAATCTATTGTCGGCTGAGAAAGTTGCTTAGGAGGATGCGAATCTCGAGAAACTTCCACTCCTGTATCCTCATCGTCGTCATCATCATCTAAAAGGAAACCCCCAACAGTTTTCTTGGGCGCTCCAGTAATGTTTTTGTGAGGTACACTCTCACATTCATTCGCCGAATCTTTTTGTGAATCTTCCTGCGTAACATGGTTTGGAGAGACAGGCTTCTCCGTCATTCTTCGTTTGGCGGCGGGTTGTTCAAAATCATCTTCTCCATCTGAGCCATCGTCGATAAGAAATCCTCCAATGTTTTGTGGTTTTCTAAGATCTGCTGGCTTTACTGGAAGTGATCGTTTCGCAGGAGCTGGTGAGGAGCTTGGAGGATATGCAATTGGCGAAGACACGAGAGGCATTTTGAAGGTTGGTGGAGATGAAGGTATGTCAAGTGAACGTTGCTTCGAGACCTTTGATCGTATAGGAGACTCTATAAAAAAAGTTAGAGTTAGGTTTTGACAGTCATTCAGCTACCCCTCCCTCTTCTCTTCAATTACCTACCGTGAATATGATCTGCTTCACTTCGAAAAACCTCTGCCAATTTCCAAGATCTATGTTGGATTACCACTCCCTTTATTTTATGTTTGGCGCGTATTTCCTCTTCAATTAAGTGTAATGCTTCGATATCATCCGACTTTGTACTTGGAGGTAATGTTAAAGTAGAAGTATCGAATTGATCTTGGTTATACCAATCATCAAATAATGCAGGATCCGAGTTTTCAGGCAAATCATATAAATCAGGTACTGAAGATAAGTCAAAGTCCATTTGATTTTGAATTTTGAATTTACTGCTGTTGTTGTTACTGTAAATTTATTGGTATTGGTATGAACAGACTTGACATGACATGCTGGGGGGAGGGAAAAAGTCGCGTCTTCGATGTGTTCGATCGTCTCCGA
>JWJA01000299.1:0-13799 GCA_000812885.1 Lanzia echinophila
CAGTAACTTCCCATTTATCTCGGAATTGAAGTTAAAGATGAAGACGAAAATGGGGTTGGGGCCGATTTGGAAATGGTCAAGAAGGTATACTATGAAGTAATAGGACCGGTTTTGTTCGGTTACTTGTTTGAAAAGCCTTCGTAGTACGGTCGAGCAGCATTTGAAGCTTCTAGCAAACTAGGAAGGCAAATATGGTACAGGAAATGTTTTGTTCGTTCGTTCATTTGAAAAGTACTGAAAGATCTAGAAATGAATCAACTGGTTCATGGTTTGTAGCGATGTCTTGCTAGAGCCAGTGCTTTCAGAGACTCATATCAGGGCACAACTCTCTATTTCTCTTCCGACTTGTCTTCAGCTCTCAATTCAAGATGAAATGAAGTGAATCTCGGGGTTTGGTTGTGCGTAAGGGTCTTAATCTTGATGGACCAATCACTAAGTTGCCCTTAAGTCAAGAAAAAATCCTAGGATGCCCAACCAAACTGCACTATGTTAAATCCAAACTCCGCCTACTTATGTGCGATTCGAGGGTAGACTTGCACTTTACAATTCAATTTGCATGCCGAGGTCGGAGTACTGACCACGGCGATAACATGCGTATGATGCTAGTAACAGCGCAAACAGCTTGCAAAGTTCGCGAAGACTGCGCTGCACTAAGATCAAATAGAATTGATGATGATGATCCACACTCAAAGGCTTTGATCACTTGAATCTAACGCCAGATACCAATTTACACATAATAACACTTTAGATCAGAATATTACACTTGTTGTCCGGGATGGGCCTCGAACCATCAGTATGGAACACCACATTCGGCAATCATATTCAAACATCAAACCATTGAAAGGATATTTGAGAAAAGGAACATGAAAAATGACAGCAATGAGGAATATATAGGAGGTATCTGTTTTTTCCGTAGGCGTAGGAGGAATATGATGCCCATAAGCAACTTATTCACATGCAATGGACATCTCCATCAATTACCGATACCTTCATCTTGATTGGATAGAATATTAATTGATATTTGGTATGGATCATAATAAAATGGCAGTTATTTTTTTTTCATGGGGGCAACCCAGGCAGGAGGTGCAGAATCGCAGTTATGCATTAACTATTACCGGTGACTAGGTAATACCTTCAATCTGATTGGGTATAAAATATAAATGATGGAATTATTTTTTTGAAGCTTTGACCGATATCGGCTCAAATTGTCTTTGAATTTTGAAGTCCAATCCTATCATAAAATTCCACCCCGCACTACAAAGGCTTCCCATATTTCTCTACTTTATCTCAACTGTAGATACCTTCTTCTTTCAAAACTGTAATCCCCATATCAACAACTACTTCCCATACTTCCAATCCTTCCAGTATCTCATTTTCTTCTATACTGCTTTCTTCTCACCTCAGCATAAAATTGGACAGGTCTGTCAATATGCCTACTGCAGAGGGTAGTCCGCAAACTCTCTACGATAAGGTTCTTCAGGACCATATCGTGGATGAGGCAATGGATGGTACTCTCTTACTCTACATCGGTATGTGGAATCTATATCTCTTGCAAACGACTTATTTAGGTTAACTTTTTTTTTAGACAGACATTTAGTGCATGAAGTCACTTCACCAGTATGTTTTATCCTTCTTCCATTATTACTTCCATAGTTAACCTTCTGAATTTAGCAAGCATTTGAGGGTTTGAAAAACGCTGGTAGAAAGGTCCGCAGGCCAGACTGCACCCTTGCAACTACTGATCACGCAAGTCTTTTCTCACCTTCATTGAATCAAATACAAACTGACTTCTCTTAGAATGTCCCAACTACCTCCAGGAAAGCCCTCAAGAATATCGAGACTTTTGTCGAAGAAGAAGATTCCAGATTACAATGCATGACTCTCGAAGATAACGTCAAAGATTTTGGCATCACCTACTTTGGCCTCGGCGATAAGCGTCAAGGCATTGTGCACATTATCGGCCCTGAACAGGGATTCACTCTGCCAGGTACAACCGTTGTTTGTGGCGATAGTCATACCTCTACACATGGAGCTTTCGGGGCCTTGGCTTTCGGCATTGGTACAAGTGAGGTCGAACATGTTCTCGCCACGCAGACATTGATCCAAAAGCGAAGCAAGAACATGCGGATCCAGGTAGATGGAGAGCTATCACCCGGTGTCACAGCAAAGGATGTGATTTTACATGCCATCGGAAAGATCGGTACGGCTGGTGGCACGGGTGCAGTTATTGAGTTCTGCGGTCCTGTTATCCGTGGCTTGAGTATGGAGGGTAGGATGTCGATATGTAATATGTCGATCGAGGGTGGAGCTAGAGCCGGTATGATTGCTCCGGATGAGATCACATTCGAATATCTCAAGGGCCGCCCACTTGCACCAAAATATGGCTCTGAAGAGTGGAATAAAGCCACCAGATACTGGAAGAGTTTACAGTCAGATCCAGGTGCCAAGTACGACATAGATGTCTTCATTGATGCCAAGGACGTAGCCCCCACTGTCTCTTGGGGTACTAGTCCCGAAGATGTGGTCCCTATTACTGGCGTTGTTCCCGATCCCGAGACTTTCGCCGATGAAGGCAAGAAGGAGAATGGTCGCAGAATGTTGGAATACATGGGTTTGACCGCCGGCACCCCAATGGAAGATGTCGTCTTAGACAAAGTTTTCATTGGTTCCTGCACGAACGCGAGAATCGAGGATCTCAGGGCTGCAGCTGGAATTGTCGAGGGCAAGAAAATTGCCTCCAACATCAAGCGCGCAATGGTCGTCCCCGGTTCTGGGTTAGTCAAGAGTCAAGCAGAAGCTGAAGGTCTCGACAAAATTTTCGTCGATGCTGGTTTTGAATGGAGAGAAGCTGGTTGCAGTATGTGCCTCGGAATGAACCCGGATATCCTTTCGCCAAAGGAGCGATGTGCGAGTACTAGCAACCGAAACTTTGAAGGTCGTCAAGGTGCTGGTGGCCGTACTCATTTAATGTCACCGATTATGGCGGCAGCCTGTGCTATCGTTGGAACACTCACAGATGTGCGCAAGCTTGCTGAGAACAAGAGCACTGGCGCCCCAAAACCAACATTACCAGAACCCGTTCAGTCTAAGGCTCATATTGATGAACGTGTTGAAACTGATGATGACGAGCGAGACAATATCGGCGATCAGCCAGAAGACAACAGTCCCCACACAAATACTATTGCTGCTCACACCAGTAGTGCCGGTCTGCCCAAATTTACCGTCTACAAGGGAGTTGCAGCACCGTTGGACCGAGCAAACACCGACACCGACGCGATTATTCCTAAGCAATTTTTGAAAACAATCAAGCGAACTGGACTTGGTTCTGCTCTATTCTATGCTCTTCGATTCAATGAAGATGGATCTGAAAAGCCGGAATTCATCCTTAACCAAGAACAGTACCGGAATACCAAGGTTCTGGTTGTAACTGGTCCCAACTTTGGCTGTGGAAGCTCTCGTGAGCATGCTCCATGGGCTCTCCTTGACTTCGGTATCAAATGTGTTATTGCCCCATCATTCGCCGATATCTTCTTCAACAACACATTCAAGAATGGCATGCTTCCAATCGCAATTACCAACAGCGCCGATCTCGATGCTATTGCAGCCGAAGCTCGCGCAGGCAAAGAAATCGAAGTTGACCTTCCAAATCAAACCATCAACGACGCATCAGGAAAGAAGATCTGTAGCTTCGACGTGGAGCCATTTAGAAAAGACTGCTTGATCAATGGGCTAGATGATATTGGATTGACGCTTAAGAAAGAAGAGCAAATCAAAAAATTCGAGCAGAAGATGACGAAGGATACACCATGGTTAAATGGAAGTGGATATTTGAAGATAGGCAAGAACGGAAAGCTAGCAATCAGGCCTGCACCAGTACCAAAGACCAATCGTGGCGAGGAGATTAAAGAGCCACTTGATTGGTAGATATTTCGGGGGTGTAGGGAAATTTTTCTTGCTTTATTTTGGAGTTTCGAGATTCATCGCCTTCCTAGGAGCGCTGACGTTGCTGTGGTGCCTGATGGCAAGGATTTATTTTGGGACAATAGCAATTGCCTGGCATTTGGCTCAGATCGTAGTATGGAACGACCTGATATGACTTTATATGATTGAAAGAAAGACTGGATGTCAAAAATCGGAGTGGCTGGATTGGAGTGGAGGAATTTTCAAAGGGTTGCACTGCAGCCTACTTGCAGATTTGGAAGCAAAATGTTGCAAGTTTGCGGTGATCTACATAGTTGCTTCAAATGAAAGGAAATGAATTAATACCCAATGCATATGGTGGGCATTATAGAACAGAAATACATGATATGAAGTGATTATTCCGTTCATGGTGGCTTATTTCTATGGCTGGTAAGTTTGTATTATGTATGTGAAATAGCAAAGTTTAGTCCACGCGTGAGCTGGATTCATGCATGTGCTTGGTGTTTGCACCTTTTTGGCCGACGTGCATTTACACGTAGCTTGTAGCTCGTGTAATTGTTTGGTTTAATACTTTAACATCATGGTCTGATTCTCTTTATTATATCGCATTTCAATCCACATATGAGCTAATAGAACTATAGACTGATGGGTGCGTAAACCGATTATGAAATTTGCTTTATTCAGATACACAGCATCATAATGTGTCATTCACAGGGCCTACAGCAGCTTTTTGCACAATTAAACCAACGATCGAGTCCCCTTGAAATACACATACAAAAATTCCCGAACCCACAAAACTAAGGCCTTGGCTGCACGTACAACCTCTCCTCCAAGGCGTTCATATTCAGCCTTCTCCTTTCCTCCGCCGCCGCCTCCTGCAAAGCCCTCCTTTCAGCCCTTTCAGCCTGTGTTACCACTTCTGCCGGCACACCTCTCTCCCTTTCTCTCGCCCTCATCTCCTCCAATTCCAATCTTCTCGCATTCAACTTGACGTGCCCCTGTACGGGTCTAGGCATCTCCTCCGGAAGCACAGGCATCCCCGGCGGCATCCCCGGCGCCTTTCGTATCCGCTGCAGCTCGACCGCCCGTTGCGCGACATTGTTCATTAGCGCAAGCACGTTGGGTCGTCCATTCTCGCCCGTCAATGCCGCCTCGGTAATGAGGCGATTGTGGGCCGCCATTTTATCGACCCGCTCTTGTACCCCGGGCTCCTGGACGACCTTGGGTGTTGCGGTGCGGCGCGCTTTCAACACCAGGCGCGACCAATCGACATGTCGGGATTGCTTGCTCAAGGGGCCTCTCCAGAGTTTGACGTTTTCGTTGACCCATATGTCAAGCTCGGTGTCGGCGGGAAAGTTGCCCTTCATGAAAAGGGAGGATTTGAGGGAGTCGAGAGATGTTCGTTCGAGCACGGCGGTGAAGCGGTACGTCTCGACGCCATTTTCATCCGCGAGGCCAGCACGTGGTTTGGGACGTCCGGGGATGCCGTGTAAGACTGCGGCATCGTCTCGACGGTGGCGGTTCACGCGCGTCACGAGTGCGCGGGTGGTGCCCCAATATGGGATCCCCTTTTGGCGACACCAGGATTGGAGATCGCCGTGGCTCCATCGAGTGGGTTGGTTGTTTAGGGTTCGTCGGAGTTGGGAGGCGTTGTGGAATCTTCTCAATCTCCTACGAACGTGATCAATAAGCGCCTGGCGTCGGGCTTCTAGGGTTGGAGGTACTCTCAGTAAAAATTCGGTAAGCATTTGGGCCGTTTCGGGCATGCCCCAGTTCAAGACAGCTGTCTCCATTTCTTCTAAGATCCATGTCAGCGGCGCCCGTCCTCCTGCTCTCCTTATGCATGTCGTGTATAACTCATAGAGTAATCCGAAGCGAACCCTGTGCAATACGCGGGCACCTTCTAAGGTGTCATCATTGAGCCTAGCTTGTTGTGCGGTTATACTTATCGGAAGACGAGGTACCGTGAGGCGCTTTAAAATGCAGAAGTCCCACGCTTGGATCCATGTCCAGGCCTTGAGGAAGGTAACTGTCGTTTTGTTGAGTTGCTGAAGCATATCATGAATGTCTTGACTATCGTCATGCGGGTTATAGGTGAGCGCGCCATATTTTGTCCTTAGGCGTTTTCTCGGAGGACCCACGTCTTCCGGCTGGATTTCTGCGTCTCCTCTAGCCAATTGCTGCTCGACTGCCCTTAGAGCATTGTCCTTGAGCTGTTCTGGGCGGATGAACTGCAGAGCCAAAGGTTGAAAGTCCGCAGTGGGACGATAGCGAATTTCGATAACAGTCAACACTTCACTTTCATTGTCTTCAATTGGACTCAGATCCGCGTCAAGCCGACCATCTTCGGGTGTTTCAATTAAGGCGTGAACGAAATTTCGGGCTTGTTGCCGTACGGTGCCAAAATCTGTCCGATCGGCCGGATCAACTATACCCGCTAGCTCTGGATCCCAGGTCTCATCACCAGCTCGACGCACCCAGATATGTTTATAGGCCTCGACCGGGTGGCCTTCAGAAAATCTCAGGACTCTATATTGGCCGGTCCACTCGTAATTGTTTGTGAACGGAGACTCTCGAAAATTGCGCGTCAAGGAGAGGGCTAAATATGGCCGGTTATCTATTCTCGCATCGATAATAGGCTTCAAACGACGCCTGATGACACCGGGTAGCATACTAGGTGCGACTGCGTGGGAACCCTGTGTCCACCACTGTTGTTGCATTAAGCTCTCAAGGTATGTAACTTCAATTGCAACGAGTTGGTCCACTAAAAACCGGAAGTGTGTTCGCTCTGATTCCCATATAGTCGGCATTCTCTGCCAACATAAAGACCATCCCAGGCTACCGAAGTTACTTAACCTATCATTGGGGTTCCTACACCACTGGGGGTGATGACCATTGAAAATCCATGAAACGAAGGAGGATCCCAACTCAGGAAAACAGTCTTGCTGAACATAAGGTTCCTTGAGATTCTCGTCGGGATTGAATGACCGGTAATCCTGGTGAAATACAGCATGGCCAATTTCATGGACCATAGTGATTGCGGCCATGACCTGTGCTTTGAGACGAATTTCGGAAAATGGAGCATTCGAGCGCAGTGGGACCAAAAACAAATCCATGATAGCTATGACAAGTTGACGCCGGATTTTGCCAGCTTTGGCAGCTTTCTGATCACTCTCTATGATATCTTCGGGTTCAACGATCTTAAAGTGCTCAGTTACATCGTCTACCAACCTGGTAATACCAGTCCAACCTTTCTCCTCAAACATGTGTTCGTTTATTCTCCATTTGACGTTGTTTGAAATTTCCTCGAGCTCTCGTGCTGCCACTTGAAGGTCACTAAGTCTAACTCTGTCACTCACAACAATAATAGGTGGGCAAACAATATCCTCATGCAGAGCATGGATCGCTTGCTGAGGGCTCCCAAATATTTTGCTTGACGGTAGGAAGCTTGCAAGATATGGCATGCCTGCTTCAAGCAATCTCGTAGCTAGGCGCATACTTGGGAGGAGAAGGTTGTAATCAGCGTCAGTAACTTCCCATTTATCTCGTTGGAAGAAGGGGTGAACAGCTCCCGTCAAATTCGGAATGTTAATGTTTCCGCCGTCTCGAAACGCTCCACCTTGACGCAATTCTTGAATGTCCCAATGATGTGGAACCACTGCTCTAACCGGCGGCGCCGCCGCTGCCATATTTGCTCAAAAGTTCGTATTAATGTTCCGGATATAAATATATAGAGATATAGAGTTAAGAAGGAAATGCTCACGACACGCACATCGAGAGTATTACAAGTCGTGAGAGTCAAGTCGGGTCAAGGAATAAAAACAGAACAATTGGAGTATTAACATTTAATCATTCCGCAAGCATAATACCGAATGCAGTAGGTAAGAATGCACAAGGGTGTAAGAATACAAAGGACTCTTCCCCCTTTCAAGAATTTCTTCGTTTGTCCCATATTCAAAATGACTGTCTTCGATAGCTTATTAAATTTCTTTGTTATAAGCTTGTCGAAAGGTTTTAGCAGACAAAGTTCCTTTTCTCTTTGATGATGAAACCTCGAAGCCATTTCCGGTCATCTCATCATCTTATCATCTCATGCCATACTGGGTATGTATTCACTTGAATGAATTTGACAAAAAGTCAGTCAATTTGAAATAGATCTGCTATTTCTTGGCAGTGTAGTTAGTGTATGAAGTATATACTATCGCGAGTTATCTAGGTAGCAATTAATACAGGTAGTAATACGAGTAGACAGGCTATGTAGGTAGTAGGTACTAGTAGGTAGGTAGGTAGGTACTTTGAGTAATTAATTCATCCACATTTAACCTTTCGATTAAAGCTTGGTATCATAAACTTCAATGTTTTGAAAAAGTTGACGAATTTCTTACTATTGAATGTTATAGAGTCTTTCTTCGTTCGTGTATGTGTATACGTATGTATAGTAGGAAAGCTCTTCATTATTTTAATGCTAATGCTAATGCTAATGCTAATGCTAATGCTAATGCTAATGCTAATGCTAATGCTAATTGAAGAGAAGAATCTCGGCTCGTATAAAAATATAGTATAGTATAGTACAGCCTAGAGTGACCACTGACTCCATCCCATCTTTCTTCTCCACCTTATCCATGCATTAGCGTATAGATCACTTTTAGGGCTTACGGTTAAATGTCAGTAATTGGAAAGATTGACAGGTAGATTGACAGGTAAATATCTAAAATAGGAAAAGTGAAACTCAAATTTTCTTTGAAATTTATCCTTTTCCTCCAGATTTTCTTACCGACTACTAAGACTAGGTACATTACATAAGGAAGCTGTACCTTGGCTTCAACAAAGCCAAGGCCCTAGCAACCTAAAAATCCATTAGAATTACCTACCGTAACCTACCTACCTAGTAAGACCTAGCCAACTATATACAAAATAAACAAAACACACACCCACACCCACACCCGATACATCTTCTCTCTTTTTTTCCAATCATGAATGGACCACATGAACAGCGTTACTTGGATTTGCCCTATTTTCTTTTCTTGGATACATACATTATTTGCATTAACCAATCATATATGACCTCTATGCAGTTGTCGATTTTTTTTCTCTTCCTTTCCTTACCTTGATAGAGGTGTGAAAAGAGGTTGATCATCTACTCAATCAATCAATTATAGAGGAATCACATCGTATTTCTATTTCAACGTCAATCAATTTGCCATTGCATATATATCTCTATTTTTTACATCTTAATTTGTTTTTATACTGCTGGTCTTATCATTGTGTATCGCGCATGCATTATCTCACCATACTTGCATTTCCATCTGCATATACCAACTTTTTAAATTTTAGACCGCTAACATTCTATGTCTATTCTGTACTTAACATTTGAAGTACATATACAAACGATAGATAATTTCCTAATTCCTAATATATTATACCTACGACTTCACCGATAAACTCAAGGTTGCGATACTTTACTTCCGAGGAAGCCATGGCTTCTAATCAGGATCCTGAAAAGGGAATACTCTCGGAAGCCAAACCAGAAATAGATGGAGAAGCAACATTGGGAGGAAGCCATACTGATTCAACCTATCAACCGGATGTCTCAAGACCTTCGCATCAGAATGAACCTTCCAATAATTCAGTCGGATATCCCGACTCCGCACATGAAGAAGTCGAGGCAATGGATCGGGGCCATATAAATGATCTAGCAAGACAACAGGTACATCCGATTCAACACCTTCTCAACCCAACCCCCTTAACTCTTCTCGTCTCTAGACAATCAGCGAGCCAACGAAAGTCGGTCCAACAAACACTACCCTCCCCGCGCACACCAACTCCCAACCCAACGGCAAAAACCACATTTCTACAAAATCATCCACGCGCAGCAAGACCGCACTCCCCGCCGCCCGTCCTGTCGCCCGAAAACGTCGCTCCAAACTCGAGCCCAGACCTCTTCCGTTATCAGACCTCGCGAACGGTATCGTGGGATGGGATTCACAGACCGACCCAGAAATGCCCTTGAACTTTCCCGAGTCGAAAAAATGGATGCTGGTAGGCTTGCTGACTGGTATTACATTTATATCCCCGCTAGCGTCAAGTATGTTTGCGCCGGGTGTTGGGTTTGCCGACGAGGAATTTAAGAATACAAGTTTGATATTGAGTTCATTGACGGTGAGCATTTTCGTGCTGGGATATGTGATAGGTCCGTTAATTTTAGCGCCACTGTCAGAGATCTATGGGAGGAGATATGTGTTGTCAGGTGCCAATGCCATATTCTGTGTATGGCAAGTTGGATGCGCCTTGGCACCGACTCCAGGAACCCTAATTGCCTTTCGATTATTGGCGGGGATCGGTGGTTCGGGCTGCTTGACGATTGGTGGTGGTGTAATTGCGGATCTCTTTCATGCAGATAGGAGAGGTTTGGCTACCTCTCTTTATAGCCTTGGGCCATTGATTGGTCCTGTCGTGGGACCAGTTATTGGAGGTATGTTTTCAGTCCAAACCTTTTTGTTGACGCAAAATATCTTGATACACAATCTAACCAAAAAGATAGGGTTTGTAGCGCAACGCATAGGTTGGCGTTGGGTTTTCTGGATCCTCCTCATCGCTGGAGGCGTTATATCGTGCGGCATTGAAATGTTCAATCAAGAAACTAACCCGCGCGTTCTCCTCAAACGCAAAGTCGCCCGTCTCTCCAAAGAGCTCAATCGCACCGATCTCCGCAGTGTATACGAACCGCGGGCCCCGACAGTCAAATCTACCGTCCTCTTGAACGGCATGATTAGACCACTCAAAATGCTGTTCATGAGCCCCATCCTCTTTATTTTGAGTTTATACATGGCTATTGTGTATGGCTTGTTGTATTTGTTATTTACAACTATTACGACGGTTTATACAAGTCAATACGGATGGGCTCCAGAGTTATGTGGACTGGCTGTGTGTTATCTCACTTTTTCTCTTCGTTCCCAAACCATAACTAACACCAAAAAATAGTACATTGGCCTAGGACTAGGCTTCTTCCTCGGTCTCATAGTCGTCGCTCGCATTTCTGACGTCACGGTCGTCCGAATGACTAAAGCAAATAACGGAGTTTTCGAGCCGGAAATGAGATTGCCAGCTTGTATATTTTTTGCCTGCTTCATTCCTATTAGTTTCTTTTGGTACGGATGGAGTATCGAGGGCGGTGTTCATGTAGGTTTTCTTTCTCCTTCATTCTCTATCACTATTGCCAATAACCACCACGCAAAACCCCTCTCGGAATCCCGCAATCCCCAAAAGCTAATCCCCACTCCTTTGCAGTGGATCGTCCCCATAATCGGGCTAGTCCCCTTCGGGTTTGGCATGATTGGCATCTTCATCCCAATTCAAACATACGTAATTGACAGCTTCCCGATGTTTGCGGCCTCGGGTATGGCAGCGCTCACGGTTTCGCGCTCCCTTTTTGGCGCGTTCTTGCCGCTGGCGGGTCCAATCATGTATGAGAAACTGGGGTATGGATGGGGGAATAGTGTATTGGGGTTTATTACAATGGCGCTGATCCCGGCGCCTTTGGCGCTCTATAATTTTGGGGGAAGGATCAGGAAGAGATGGGTTGTTAAGCTGTAGTATTTGAATAAAGTGGGAGTGGGCGACTGGTTTGGGCAGGGTATATATCGAAACAAAGGTATATAGGTATGGGTTTGATCATGAGCGTGGGATAAGCGTTGGCGTTGGCGGTATTTTTTGGTTTTAATGATATGTATATATGGATTTGTTGTATATAGTAGCAGACACGTAGTGAGATAGAGGTTGAGAGACAGATGGCTCTCAGGTACGGGTCGTACTCTGGATTGATTGATTGGCTGATGCAACGGTAAGTAGATGAGAATTAGAAAGCTTGCATTGAGACCTATGGATCTCGGTATGTATTATCTAACAGGCACAAGCATGTTGTATATCGTAAAAGAAATGGTGGCTGAGGATTTTGTGTGTTCTGTGGAGATTGAAAACTGGGTTTTAAAAGTTAGGGTATGAGATGAGATGAAATGAAATGGGATTGGGTTGAGTATGTGTGCGTGTGCGGAGATGGAGCTTTTAACGACATTGAGTTTTAATCGTTACTTGAGCTTTTTTTTTTTTTTTTTTGCAAAAGTATCCTAGTGGTGGAATTCTTAATAGGTTTGAAGTTTGGAGCCATCGACGATTAGCGATCAGGTAAGGAGATTGTTATTTTGTATGCATCATGGATTGGATTCTAAAAGTTGGATCGGATTAGGTTTGATGGGATGCTGTAAGTGGATGGACGGATGGATGGATGGATGGATGGATGGATGGGCGTTTTTTATCTTTAATGATGAGATGAAATGTGATGAAATGAAATGAATGTCAGGTATCCAAAATGATGGATTTATGATAGTGTATTTCATTTTATTACCCGGTGAGGTTCTATTCAAAATGAATTATGCAATCCTCGGTGAGTTTGTATTATTACATTACTTTAATCTAATTAAAAATAACTCCCGGTGAGCTTTAAACTTTAAATTCGTTACCGAACCCGTACTTTTTCTCCTGTAAATTTCGAAGTTTTATTCTCCCGGTGAGTTGGGCCTTTCTAGATGGAGTGAGTATAATATAGTGGGAAAAAAAAATCTTTCCTCCCGGTGAGCTTTATGTTTGATTCTCTGCTCCCGGTGAGCCTTCCGAATTATGATTATTTAAAACTCCCCGTGGTCCCTTCAACTCCATTCCCAGTTACCTTCTCTTTATAAGAGCTTGTATTCGTTTTATTTCAGTTTACATTTCATCTCATCTCATCTCATCTCCCTGTGACTTCTTACTTGTTTATCTTTATTAGAAGTTATTGCCTTGCTATTAGTATTCTAGTTCCCAGTGAGGTGAGTTGGGCCTTCTTTATTTCTATTTGTTGGCATATATGGTATGGTAGTTATGGAGATAAGTTTTAATTATTATAATGTTAACACCGTTATTCATTTCAAACTCCAGGACTCTTTCTTGAAGATATATACTCCTCATATTGAATTAACCTTTCTAACTAATCCCATGTCACCTCCAATTCCTTCCCTCCCTCCTTCCTTCCGAGCTTCATAACCTCACCCAATCAATACCTATCTGCTTATACAATACCCTATTAACTCTCACCATCCATCCATCTATCTATATATTTATTCACTTCATATAATTCACCACATACACGAGTATCATATCATATCACTAAATCCATAGAACCAACTCCTAGAACTTTGCTTTTTCCATCTAGCTAGTATCTACAGTATACATTCAGGTACCTACCTGCTATTCACTTCATACATATATATGGAGGCGAATATTCATTTGTTTAACTAATTCTTTTTATTTGTTTATTTCTTGATATCTTTATTCTTGACTTCTTTTTTATTTCATATCCTGTTCTGTCCCAGTGAATTTCATTTCATTTCACCTTCCTTCTTTTCTAATATATCTTTCAATAAAAACTACATCCATCCATCTCACCTCAATCCCAAGAGAACATACATACCCTTACATGCAAATCAGAATCTACCTCCTGCCATCACATCACATCTCCGCCATCTCATCTCAATTCCCCCCTAACTAACACACATCTTTAACAAATCCAATCCAATCCAATCCACACCACACCACAAAATACATCAACCGCATAAATATTCCAAGTTATATAGAGTACTACAAAACATACAAAACACGCAAAATGGAACCAAAAAAAAAACATCAAATTTACCATCTACATATTTATCATCTACAAGTAAGTCTCGAGTTTGCAAGAACCATCCATTCTATTCAATCTAAGAATAATCCATTCGTTCATTCTTGACCAATCGTGGCGAGGAGATTAAAGAGCCACTTGATTGGTAGATATTTCGGGGGTGTAGGGA
>JWJA01000300.1:0-11934 GCA_000812885.1 Lanzia echinophila
AATGAGGGTTTGTAGCTTAGCCAGCAGCGCTGACCGCGTCGATATCATGTGCTATTTCTTATCCTAACAGGGGAAAGCAGTGGTTAGAACCATTTCTTTTTCTTCTGCAAACTAGCTGTGGGATATATATATCATGCTACTAGTTAAGAAGTCGGCAAGTCAGTGGCTCCTTGCACAGAGTCTATTGCATATAAATCTAATTAGGCAGCTCAACAGCGGAAAATCTTTGTCTTTAACATTTTCACCTACTTACTCATAGCACCCAGTGATCCATTATATTGGCAGCCTAGTAGTGCATGTATCGGAGAAGTCTGTTTTCGGTTCAAAATTAAAGATTTCTTTGTAAGTGCTACTAGCACAACAATGAATGCAAAATTCGATTTTCAACCCTCTCTGAGCCCATTGTTCATCCTCGCTTCTGGAATATTAAACACATCTACTGTAAGAGGTGAATTGCGTTATTATTGTATTGCAACTAAATCATTTACAAATACAACATGACGACACAGCTCACTGACGCGCAGAAGCTTGCTGGTATGAGAGAGTGTCACGATGGATTGACAGAGCAATGGAAAGTGTCAGAACATTATATAGAACAGGCTCAGTGGATACGGAATACAATATTTCCATTGCAAAATATTAGTATAAAGATCGATCAGGCACTTTGTCTTGCCATTGGTAGTATGACAGGAAATAGATATGGATCTTGGAAATTTGATGAGTTTTATGAGGATGAATATCCTGGTACTATACTCGAAGATCCCACCATGCGTGGTCGCACTGAGGGGTTGAAACGTATGTGCGAATTGGTCGCATTTGAAGGCTGGATTGAAGTCCTTAGTAAGCTTCTCCAAATGATTTCTGATTAACTTTACCTGATCCATGGTTTTTATTTCATAGGAGAACGCTTCGATATACCAGACAACAAGGTCTATTTTCAAGAACCTGGGTTTACTCCACTGGACGTTCAATTTCTTCGCTCACTTGGCTACATAGTCCTGGACGCGGAGAAGGGCGAAGCAGAAGCTCTATTGTCAGACTCAACCTTTCTATTTAGTAATCTACTTTTCGCCAATGTTATCGCAGATCTTTATGCGAATGCATCCCCAACATTTTGTGTCATGACAGGGCTTTGGATAAACTGTATGTGCCAGACACTTATTCTCAAACTTGATTTTCAAGAGCTTCAAAATGTGGGATCAAATTTGTTAATTGAACGGATGTAGGGTTTGGTAACACGGCTCCTGAGTTTAACAAAAATGCCATACGACGTTCGGAAGCCGAGTAAGTAAAACGCTCGAATTTTATGTGGTTGTCATACGCCAGCTTTGGAACACTAACGAATAAAACTCAGAGTAATGCGCATAATACGGCGCTACGTGAAAAAACGACTTAATGCTAGGATTGGGCCTCTTTTTAGAGTAGAAAAACAATATGACCTTCTTAGAGGTGAAGATAAACTGAAAGTTGATTATCTTATGGATCGTTGGATACTCGATGCGGAGTGGTATTGGGCACCAGAAAATACGGATATTATACCACCGCTCGAACAACCTATCCAGAAAGACGAGTGGATATATTTACCAAACTTTAGAGGAACTGCGTTGGAGGACGGAAGAGGCGCACAGGATCACAGGATGTTACTTGGAATGAGAGAAAGAGCGGAAAATCTCGAGGCCTACATAGCAGACGCCATAATGGCAGAAAGGGGGGAAACTGATGATGATAAAAAAGCCGAAATAGAACGGCTTAGAGCGACACGCGCCGTGGAAGATGCCTTGCTCAAAAAGTACGAATCGGTCGCCAACTCAAGGTGGGGGCAACCAGTAGCAATCCCAGAGTTGCGAAACAGGAGAGTTGATTTTGCAAGAAGACGTGCTGGAATTAAGCGGCCAGATGAGGATGCACCTTATGCACCATATACAGAGGAAGATGAGATAGAAATCGAGGTTGCAGTACATGCTATGATGCAGATTTTTAAAACTATGAAAACCAATTGGACAAGGTCCAGATTCTATCGAGAACAACAGCAGTTCATCCAATCGACGATCGTTAGGTCAGAGGCAATCGATCTCAACTCAGCACTATGCATGGGAGCTGGTAGGGTAAGTTTTTACACACACTGACCTATGCTGACTGTTCTATTTAAACTCTAATCCTGGTGAATTTATACAGATAGCAGGGAATCGATATGGTTCATGGACATACGATGACGAATATGGAACTGGAGACGACCACATGGCATCTCTAGAACGTATGAGTCAAGTTGTTGCCTTTGACTGCTTGCTTGGTCTACTTAGGTCACGATATACCATCCCCCACGAGCAGGTCTATTTCCAAGATCCCGCTTTCAATATATTTGATATAAGATTCATCGAAAAGCTAGGTTACAGAGTGATTTATCATCCAGCGGCTCTTGAAAAGATTTCCAGCAAGACCTTTCTTTTCAGTGTCTATCTGTACAAAGACATCGTAGCAGCATTGTTGAGGGTAGCACATCCATGCGTGGCTATATTGTCACCATTAGATGTTATGAGTAAGAGGCATCCCATTATAATTTTCTCTTTTGAAAACAAAATGAACTGATAAAATACATCTTAGGTTGGATCACTTCCGCTTGGGCCAATGCCCTTGGCATAAACGTGCCCTATTACCCAGAACGGTCCATTTTCAATGCGTATGCAACCCAAAAAGTCCGAAATAGACATGGCCAATCAATTGCTAACCTGACAACGACAGTGACAGAAAAGTAGTGCGGACATTTGCAAGACAACGTGCGACGCGCAAATTAGGGCCGTTTTTTTCTGAAGTGGGGTATAGGATACCCGTATATGATCCGAGAAGAATATCCTATACGATGCATTCATGGATGCAAAATGTTGAATGGTATTGGATCCCACACGACTACAAAATGATCACATCTTCCGGTGTATTCACTCGTATGGACGAGGACGAGTGGAGATTGTTACCTGGCCCAACAGGTGTGGAATTGAGATACTCTGGTGATCCCCGCTTAGTTCGCCAAGAAATAGCCATGAGAGAGCCAGACAAAGAATGGAATCCGCTACCAGATGATTCAGATGAGGAAAGAGTGAGAAATCGCAATGCAGGCCTTGGTTATAGAACAACAAAGGAAATCACGGATCGTCGCGCAAAAGTGGCGCTGGGGGGATGAGGTATAGGATGAGCGAGTGGGTAAGCGTGTTGTAGTTGTGTTTCTTTCTTCGTTAGGTTAACTAGTCCTTCCAATTTCTAAACAGCAATCACATCTCGATTGTCTGCCCACTATGAATTCGTTATGCTGTGCTATTAGGAATGGGAGATCATATAAATATGGATTACAGATCCAAGTGAATACACATTACATATTCTGGATACTGAACTCAGGATTCCTAGACTTATGATCTGGTGACGATCTGATGGTAAATTATACATGTCACGATTATAGAAAAAGAAATTCGTCGGCCTCAATTTAAGCATTCAAATAATCTATCAAAGTTGACGATTTTCTTAATCAGATCTCACGCAGTAATTCAAAGTTCTAAATAGTTGACTGTTGAAGTTCGACTTCATAACCCAAACAACTTACAAAATCGACATGAGCAATCATGCTTAACATGACTCCATTTAACAACCGAGACCGACCGTATGGCAATTCCAGATCATTACACTAGATGTACCCAAGTAACCCAGCACAGAGGTCTACACATATACGTAAGAGACACAATATATAGATTTAGGCGCCCCCCAGAGACCCATACAAGCGACAACACCCATCATCTCATTCTTTCCTCACTCCATTCTGGATTGACAATGGGAAGATTTGAATTTACAAATACACACTCAAAGATATACCAAACGAAATACAAGAAAATGATGGCATAACCAATCAACTCCCAAGTCGCATGTTGCCGTTCGCGTGGATCAACCACTTGTAGACGTCCTCGTGGTACGGGCCCTCTTCTATCTAGATATAAGTTAATCGTTATTCAATTATTTGTTTGCTTATTTGTTGATGGTGGGGTACTGGGAAATATGATGATATACTCACCATTTGGTATAGGCTGTGGGTTTTGTAGTGGAGGTTCTACTACTTGTTCTAAGGGCCGCTCAATGCCATCGATGCCTGGCTCCCTATCTGCCCTCTGTACTCGTCTTCTATTCACTCTGTCCGGATTCACGGGTACGGGTCCGGGTGCGGGTTGTGCGGGAACGGGTACAGGAGCGGGAGCTGCTACAGGAGCAGGAGCTGGTACAGGAGCAGGAGCTGGTACAGGAGCAGGAGCTGGTACAGGAGCTGTCTCGGGACGAACCCTCGAGTCGCGTGGGACAGGACGAGGTGGAAGTAGTGGGTTTGGATTGAAAGTTGGGACTCGCATGGCTAGCTACAATTGTAGAGTTGAAAATTTGAAGCTAATTGCAGACACTGATTATACAGAATATGTTTCCAATTTGAAGGGATATTACGAAGCACGAAATGACGATAGATGTTGAATTTGGAATGTGTGGATTGAGAATGCAGGTGTAGGGTGTAGCTAACAAAGACCTTATTGTGTGGTATTCGGAGTGACTGCATGCGGAGGAAAGCTGCGAATAATATCTTTGTTTATTATGTGTGCTATGGAATAGTAATACTAAATTGCTAGCTTTCGGGTACTTGGGAATGTATTGGAGCTCGCTGTATCTAACTGCAATGGGTTTTGATACTATGGTATTATCCGTATATTATCCTAATTCATTCGTTGCGACATAAAATTCCATAGCACGGTATTCACACCAATATCTTCCCCTTGGAACGAAATTGGAACATCGAAAACAGGTCTTAGCATAATAGAAGATATCACCGTCAGATAGTTGCGGTACCTTCCTATTACGCGATATCAGATTAAGCTTGAAAAGGAGTGCCGTATCCGGATGTACCAAATTGTGGAGAGGCGGAATATCAACACAACGTCAGCCAAAACCAAGCTAATCTACCGACAGAAAATAATTACAGATACTCGCGCATGCATATAAAATGAGGGGTCTTGATACCGCACTGCGGCCGCTTCCTTTGTTCTCGCGTTGTATCAATCCCGGGTGGATATTAAAGTTCATCTTCCGGTTTGGAGATCCAAGATGAAACATCCTAGGCAAAACCGCAACCTCGAAATTATCCTCAAGTCATATTTAAAATGAAAAATACCAAGGACTGCATTGGCACGACAACAAATACATATATATTTCAAAGATGGCGACCATGAGCGCGTATCTCAGTAATATGAGGGCTTCATTCCCTCCGGCCCCAAAATTCACAGAAAAGAATGTGGGCACACAGACGGGAAAGGTGAGATTGCCACCTATTTGAAACACGATCACACGCTAATGATTTACGAACAGGTCTTCATTGTCACCGGTGCAACCAGCGGTATTGGTAAAGAATTAGCACAAATCCTGTACGCCCAAGACGCCAAAGTTTACGTAGCGGGTCGCTCGTCTGAAAAAGGGCGAGCAGCAATCTCATCCATTCAAGCAAAATTCCCGGACTCAAAAGGAACCCTGGTATTCCTACATCTCGATCTCAATGATCTTACCACCATCCGTAAATCGGCCGAGGAGTTCCTAAAGCAGGAATCCAAGCTCGATGTCTTGTGGAATAACGCCGGCGTGATGGTCCCTCCACAGGGATCCAAAACTGCGCAGGGCTATGATCTCCAGCTAGGAACAAATTGCGTGGCGCCGTTCCTGTTCACCAAGCTGCTAACGCCCATCTTGCAAGCCACTGCAAAATCCGCGGAGAAGGATTCCGTAAGAGTGATATGGGTATCCTCTTCGGTCGCCGAAGTTGGATCGCCCAAAAACGGCGTCGATGTTGCCAAATTCGAGGCCGGTACAGAGAAGCCGACCAATCAAATGTATGGGATAAGTAAGGCCGGTAACTGGTATCATGCAGCCGAATACGCAAAACTCCATTCCAGCGATGGAATTATCAGTGTGGTAAGAACCCAGCTCTCTCACGAGTTGTTGTGTGCGATTTATTGTAAAACTGCGAAATTGGCTAACAAAAGCGAATGAAAAAGGCACTGAATCCCGGAAATCTAAAGACGGAACTTGTGCGTCATCTCTCGCAATTGGTTAAAACGGGACTTAATCTTATCTTGTATGAACCTATATATGGTGCGTATACGGAATTATATGCAGGCCTCTCGCCGGATGTCACGATGGCGAAAACGGGATGTTGGAGTAGGTTGTCATCGAATCCTCATAATTAGAGTGCAGGTACTAATAAATATAGTTCAACCGTGGGGAAGATTCGTACCCATCAGAAATGATCTGGCGGCAGGTGCGAAGAGTGAGGATGAGGGTGGTACGGGAATTGGTCGGAACTTTTGGGAATGGTGTGAAGCGCAGGTGAAAAGTTATTAGCGAGTGTAAAACAATATAGAAATAACCCAGAGCTCATACTAGAAACTCTACGTCCCTCCGGGACTCTAGCAGCAGACTCTTATGACCGATTTAGCGAGGTGTTTTTATTGGGTTATTGAATATTACTCAGCATAGGACCTATGCGCAAAAATGAAGTTTTAATAAAATATAATTTTTTTATATGTAATTGAAGAGCTGAACTCACTGATTTAGAAAGTGTATATTATAATAAATCATATATATTGGTACTGGTTGATTAATTAATTTATTATAAAAAGAAAAGAATTCAATTGAAAATCTTTTGATGTTCTCAAATATGGCGTGGTCAAAGCTTCCTGATTACCCAAATAGGTAATGTTAAAGCTTCCCGATTACCCAAATAGGTAATCTAAAATCGGTCGTAAGAGTCTGCTTTTTGAGTCTCTACGGAGCTTGCAAAGTACGAGGCTCAGATTCTATCGGTATGCCCAGAGCTTTACTTTCTCGGTTATTGAATTTGTTTCTATGCTTTGTGATTACATCCAAGTACTGTAGAATGTTCTATGTTGGTTCTATTCACTGTAAGCGACAAAGCCTGCTTTTGAGGGCCGGGGCCGCCGGGCCGTCCTATTCTTCACTTCGCTACGCCACTCCAACCCCCCACATCTCGCTTTGAAAGCCTATGAGGTTTCTCGTTGCGTCTGTTGGTATCACTGTAAGCGCCACATTGTTCACAGCCCAGTACATCAGCGCGTAAAGAAGCATGGCGGGTTTACTGACTTAGCATATGATTTTATACAATAGCACTCTTGCATCGAAACCGTAAGTGGTGCGGACGAAATCATATAAATCTATCATACATGTTTAGTATCAAAATGAACCCGAAGACCACATTTTAAGACTACGGGAAACACAAAACAATCTTCATGGGAAAGCGTAGAACACATACAACATCTATTTCTCAGCAATTTGGAAGGCAAAATAACTGAAAGGTGGTATAACTTGGCCGGCGCCTTTTACCCATGTATATTGCTCCAAGCCATGTAGGTAAGCGTTTCAAAAGTATCAGCATCATATACAAAAACAGCGGTTGGTCTTTTTCGCATTTCTTCTATAAAGAGAGGGCTATTGTACCTTCAGTTGCAGTTCATACAACCCATCATTTCAATCATCAATCCTTTCTACAAACAATCTATATCCACATATCTTTCCTACAATCATCCTACATCTCCATTCCAGCAGATTTATTCAATAACACATTTCCATACACCAAGCCCATCATCGTTGCCCGTTTCTTTAAAAATGGCAGGATCTTCTTCTAGTTCAAACTCCACTGGCATCAAAAAATCAACCACCTTTCCCGCAGCAACAAAAAAGGAACAAGCACAGGCCCACCTTAATGGGGAGCGGGCTAGGCTAGTAGAAAGGAAGGCTGAAGAGAAAGCACAGGAGGCTGCACGTGTCAAGCTAGCAAACCAAACTCTTGAAGCGTTTAATACCCTTGCCCCGAAGAAGAAGTCATCAAAGAAGTGAACTGTCCATGTATCCCTTCAATATTCAATCTCGAATGGTTCGAGTGATTGACATGTATGTGTATTTAAGCTAGCTATCATTCTGCTCTATTGGTATTGCGTTATTTTACTGTATCTTGTCGGGGTGGATGAGGAGGGAGGGAGGAAGGAGGCATGAGGAGGGATAAGAAGGATAAGGAGGGATGAGACGCCAGAAAAGCCTGGAAGCAATTCACCCCAAATACCAAATCATTCCAGCCTCTTGTTTCCTCCTCCGTGACCATGCTACTCATAAGTACCAAATACATATCGTGCCAACTATATATCGTGTCACACCCAGTACTCAACACACATTATATGATATTCTTCCCTCATAACATTATGCAAAGAAGCAGACCGAGCGCCCCACTTAACTTTCAGAATCCAACATAAGCGCAGAAGAATCATCGGTAAAGTTATCTAGAGAAGGAACAACATATAGAATTCCATTTCAATTCCGCTGCGGATTATAGAAACGGAGGAACAGTGGAAAAGGTCCCGCCAACAAGACCTATTCACATTAGATGTTTCCACACCAACATGGGCTCAGTATACCCAGACATCAAAACCGCAAGACCATCGCAAGACCACATTCCAAAAATATCACAACCGCAAAAAGGGTACATGGCGAAGCAATATAGGATTCCATATTGCGGCGTAGGAACATCAGCGCAGAAACAGTGGGAAAAGTCCCATAACGAGACCAGATACATCTCCACCTCTGACAGGCCAACAAGTTCCAACACATGTTGGGAAACACATGTTGGAAAACATATGTTGGGAAGGACATATCTATCTATAAAAGGTTCTCTGCCTGCTACTCTTCTTCTCATCCATCCACAGACTCATCTCCATTTCCAATTCATCCTCTCAAATCTCCAAATACAATCCATCCATCAATCACTTCAAACCATTTGCGAACTCAATCTCGATATCCAACCAACCAACCAACCACTTCCTCAATCACATCACCCCTCCCTCACCATCGATCCAATATGCCTCCTCGCTCAGGAAAAAATTCAGGTGCCAGTGGTCGTTTGGCCGACGAGTACGCCAACAGAGCCAGTTCTGCAAGGAGCGTACGCCGTCCATATCAACCTCCGCCGTCCAACCCGCAGCCCAACCCGCAGCAAGGTCAGGGAGGTAGCGATGGAAGTAACAATTCATCTGGTGGAGGGAAGAAATAGGGACAATAATCGGTAGTACCTAGGCTGCGGAGATGTCTTCAGATATCCTGTGGCTAGCTGTGGCCAAGACATGGTTTCCTCGGCGGGATAGGAATGGTTCAGGACCGAGGATTTTGGGCAAACACTCTTTTAGCATTTAGGGGTTTTGGGTTTGCTTTGGAAGTTGGAGTTTTTGTATTTGGGCTAGCACCTTTTAGCCTGTCCATTCTTTTAGCATATAGACTGTACAGTGTCATTTTTGGGGGGATCGAAATATAATTCAAGAAGGCGTACCATCACCAAGACTCACATGAATCATTGAAAATGTGACAGACGGTGCACGTGCATAACGCTCAAGCCAAATTGAGGAAACATTAAAACTATACATAGTACATACACTGTGAGAGTATCCAGTCATTCATTATTTTCTACCCCTCACTCAGCAATCATAACCCCATCCTCTATTAGCATTCCAACCCTCCGCCACCCTCAATCCCTGCCCCAGAACCCCAAACGCCGCATCTGCAAACGCATTTCCAGTATTTGGCACCACAGAAGTCGCACTAACCCCCATACCCCTCTCATCCGCCCTCGCCGTCGCGATCCTATATGACTCATCCAGGCACCGGTCTTTACAGAGCATTTTTGCCAACGCGGCTCTTTTGATCGCACTGCCCCACAGCCCAAACCACTCTACTTCACTCATCACCTTGCATGTCCTATCTCCCGCATCGTCTTCAGCCCGATCCGCGTACGAGTAGATGACTTTGACGACTTCGTATTTATGCGTGAGAAAGAAGAGGACGGGCCATGACACCAACCACAGGAATGTGAGATAAAAGGCCCAGCGAATCCAGGTCGTCATGCGCCATTTGTTGATGTTGCCCGGAGAGTACACAATGACGCGCGCATGTGTAGTAGGGAAGTCCACTGCAAGATGGCCTCGATACCCAGTTTCTGCAATGGCAGAACGAAGAAGTTGTTCTAGTTTCTTAGTGTCGTGGTTGATGATTTTGCGTTTGAGTGTAAATGATTTCACGCTCGCCGAATTCGCGACATAAGCTTCACACCAATCTTTCAATTCATCTCCTTGGTTCTCCTCGTCTACCATCATTGTGGGCTCGCTCGAAGGGATTCGGCCACCACGATAACCGCGTTTGTTATTGGGTAAACATTCCACTTCTCCGTCGCCGTTATGCAGAGCAATAAGATGTTGAATGCTAATGCGGATGAAGAAATCGGTGACTTTGTCCTTTGTTTCCTTATTTCCTTGGCGCTTAGTCTCCGTATGCGTGCCTTTCAATTGTACGTAGTAACCTGGTGGGTATCTCATTTGTGACTGTATCATGCTTAAGAGAATCTCGACATTGTGGCTATAGTCGGGAAAATGGGTTCGTACTTCGTCGCAGAAGAGATCGTTATTGGAGAAGGGAATGCGAGGGGGAGCCCTATGTCAGTGTTAATACTGTATCAATCTGGTTGAGCGAAGAAGCCTTACTGGTATCCATAAAACGCAGTTCGCCCAGCACCTACTCTCTGATTCGCAGAACCTTGGCTATCTGAAGCAGCTGGATCGGCAGGTTCATCAGTATAAGCGGGCAAATCTTCATCCGCATATCCATCGATGTCGTTCAGGAGAACCGCAGAAGAGGTTGAGGCTGCATCATCTGCGATTGGATTGTCTCTGTAGGCTCTCGATTGAGAAGGAACTGCGGATACTTTGCCCATGGCCGATCGATGAATGTAGTGAAAAGAATGAGAGCAAGAGGGCCGGCGCGATTTATATTTCAGTTGGAGCTCTGAATGTTATTTTCCACATCCTTGACATCGTATTTTTTTTATGGTGCCAAGGCTACTGGTGCCTACCGTGCCTAACGTGGTGCTGAATTTGGCATAGAACTCGTACTCGGTTCACCTTCAGGGATTGAAAAAGGATTCTTCAATTTCGACCCTCGATTAGACATATTGATGTTGTGATATTGTATAGTTGTATAGCTGTACTGGTCTTGAGATGTGTCAAATTGAGTAAAAGGTATTTTGACTTGCATCACAAGTTTACAAATGCTACAAACCTTATTATTCTGTAATCGTCGGATTTATATTTGCCTCCTAAAAGCTCGTTCCTCGTTTAATCGGCGTAACCAAGGTGTCCACCGTAAGCAAGGTGACCACCTCCAAACACCTTTTTTTGGTGTTAAAATTCAAAAAAAAAAAAAAATTTGTATGTAATTTTGTATGTAATTTTAAAAAATATTCTTGAAAAAATAACTTTTTTTTAAAAAAAAAAATTTTTTTGCCTGCAAAATGCTAACAAAAAAGCGTTGAAGGTGAACACCATGCTTACCGTAAGGTGGACACTATGGTTACACCGATTAAACAAGGGACGAGATTTTAGGAGGTAGATAAAAGTCCGACGATTACTTACAGCTCTAGAGTACCTTTAAGGGAAGCGTCTGAAATGGCCGTACAATGCCAAGCCATTAAAAAGGCTAATCCTTTTTAGGTTATTTCTTTTTTATAAAATCTTTTAGCGTATACTTAATTAGAGAATTATAAAGCTCGCTTAATTGATTTTTTTATTTTTGGAGTAATAAATTTTTGGCTTTAAAATCTAGCGAATTAGAGAATTCTGATATTTTAAAAAACCTAGTATGGATTTGTTTTAAGCGTTCCGTTATATTTAGCCGGGCAATTGAATTTTGAGTGCTAATACGTGATTTCTCCTCCACGTAATAGAACATTTTGTGTATTATGTAATGTGTATATATTGTTAATTATTAACTAAGTTAATTTATAATTCTTGCGCATAAGGGTAAAAAATAGTTAAATAACGT